>JAUMHD010028246.1:4738-31586 GCA_032359135.1 Ulvella scutata
CGGCCCCCCCCCCCCCCCCCCCATGGGCTGCATGCATGCGTCGCTTGCGAACAGCGGCAGCCGCAAATCTGTGTCTGTTTTGTCTCCCCCACCAATCTCTGCACAGACTCTTAGCAAATCTACACTCTTTCAACAACAGCGACACCACCACCAGCTTTTTCAGGCACCGTGTTCGGTGCTGTGCTAACATGCTTGCTAGCCACAAGTAACATGTAGTGAATACATACATGCATGCATGCATGTAAGTATGCAATGCATGCTCCTACCACCACCTGTACCCTACTATCATGTGCACAGCACACAACTAAGACAGAACCACCGCACCGCAATGCAGGCACCGCAACGGAGGTGCAGGGTTTCAGGTGCCGCAGAGCGCAGCAGGGCTTCTCTCACACACACTGTGATTACATGTGAGCGCATGTGAGCGTGTGCTGCAGTGTGCAAAGTTACAGGCAGAACTCCATAGCATGGCTCATGTACCAGCAAATCATCGCTTGCCAACTTAGCTCGACCTCGCACAAACGACACAGGACATGCCACGTGCGTGTGCTGCAGGAGGTAGTGGTGTATGAGACGGTGCTGGAGGCAGGTGACATCCTCTTCATCCCAGAGGGCTGGGCACACCAGGCCCTCAATCTGCAGTGGAGTACGATGGTCAGCAGCAACTATCTGGACACTGGCAACCTGCCAAACGTCATCTCTCTGCTGGAAAACGCGGGCGTGCGCCGCCCCCCCCCCCTCCCCACCGCTCTGTGTGCATGCATGCATGCCTTGTACACCGCCCATGCATTGCTCCGCTTTGCTTTGCTTTGCCTTGCCTTGCCCAGCAACAGCGGGTCTTTCATCGGCCAGCCAGGGTTGCTTTTAGTGCAGATGTATTGGCCTGGGTCGAAATAGTTAGTTGTTGGAGAGACCGTGTGCGTTGCGAGCGAATGTCACCGCGGAAAATAAACCTTAAGTGTCAGCCTGCAACCTTGCACACATCAGCTAAACGGACCCCTAAACAACACTGATACAGAGACCGGCAAGAAAACCCCTCCACGAACTGCTTTGGGGAAATAATCCGGCCGCGCATTCTGCGCTCAGTCTCGGAGGTCACCACGGAAAATAATAAATCGTTCTATGCACCGCCCCCTGAACAGAGTATTTCTTTTGCCGAAATAACTACTTTCTCCCAATTCCTTAAAAGCTCTTCTCCGTCTCACATAATCTTACACTTGCTTTATTTATGTACACACGCCAGAAAGGCAGTAGATAAACCCGAAAGTATCTCACTACAACATTCCAATGCATAACAGCAGCCCCACACCATCTAAGGTAGAGTCTAAAGTCGTTCGCAGCACCCTCAAGCTACTCAGGCGCTCTCTTCAATGCTCAAAGTGCCCACTCCTTCAGCAGAGCGGTCTTGGGATTTACCTTAAAGTGTGTAAAGTTACAGGCATGACTCCATAGAATGGCTCTGATTTACCTTCAAGTCAGCCGTGGGCCCGTGAGCGTTAAAGTGCTTTTACCACGAGGTCCTGGGTTCGAACCCCAGAGCCACCTCTCGTCTTTTCTTCAAGCTTCTGAGCCGGGTGCGTAAAGGGTCTCTGGTGGTTTGCCCTTCAACGAATTGCATGAATTCCTCCACTGTGGCGCCTCCGCTGAGGCCAAAGCTCGGAATGAGTATGGCGTAGTCCCCGAATCATTTATTCTTTATTCGTTAGATATCACCTTACAAACCGGAAAGGTAGGGAATAGGCATGAACCCAAATAGTCAAAAGCAACTAACCCAAAACATCCACCACTTCACTCGAATGGCACAACAGCACCATCACGAAAGTCTTTCCCAGCACTCTTAGGCAAACTGCGAATTCGTTAGATAGTAAACGAGTGTGTAAAGTTACAGGCTTAACTCCATAGCATGGCTCATGTACCAGCAAATCATCGCATGCCAACTTAGCTCGACCTCGCACTAATGACACAGGGCATGCCACGACCGAAGCAACGACAGGGAATCAAGCTAGCCTCTCTACCCACATGGTGCACCAAGCCATGAGATAGTAAATAAAACAGGAACGGTTCTAGGGCCTCAGATCTGACGGCCAGGCCACCATGCAGACGAGAGAGAGTTGTGCCTGTAACTTTACACAATACCATGCAGACGGCTGATGCCAAGCTCCGCATGGCGGAGGAGGTGCCGTGGTTCCTGCCACTGTTCAATGCCTCCGTGGACCAGGCCAACCTCCCCATGTTGGACTACTTTCATGCCAACATCCTGGAGACTGCGGAGGTGTCGGATGCGGCGAAGCAGCACATCGAGTACCTGAGGGGCCACGGTGTAAGGCCGGAGCAGTGGCGCGACGCCATCAGCAGGCCCGTGCTGAAAGTTGCGATCGTGAAGAACTACATGAAGCTGGCACAGTGGCTGGTGGAGCAGGGCGTGCCCGTGCCCAACACTTCGAGCTACAGGTGCGTGTGCTTCTATGGCCATGCTTTGTGTGCTTGTATGGTCATGCTTTGTGTTCTTCTATGGCCATGCTTTGTGTTCTTCTATGGCCATGCTTTGTGTGCTTGTATGGTCATGCTTCGTGTTCTTCTTCTTGTCGCTGTTCAGCTGTGAGGGGCTCTCCGTCTGGGCGGGACCAGAGGGGGGGAGACAGAGGAACTCCCGCCCAGGGCCGAGGCTGGACGTCTTCTTCGTCTTTGTTCTGTTCCATTTTCAATTCTGGCATTTTTCTTTTTATTTGTTTCGGGTCCTGGAACACAAAACGCATGTAAGCAGCGATAAAACTAGCTCGCTGCAGTCGGGTGAAAGAAAACCCATGCTCCGTTCAGTTCAAGGTTCCTCTGTCGGCTCTCTTTGGCACGTTGCGCTATGGAACATGCAGGAAGCTTCTGAAGTTTGTGGAGGGAGAACTGAACCTGCAGAGAATGAGCCGCTGGCTACGTACGCAGATGAATATCCCAGCACATGCCTTCGTTCCTTACGAACCAGAAGATGGATTGCCTGCCGCAGCGCCATCGCCGCAGGCCCCGCAGGCTGCTCAATCTCAGGAGGGTGGCGCCCCTTCCAGCCCCACCAAAGGCAATGTATAGCTCGTTGCTATTTGTAACGGCAATGTGTAGCTCGTTGCTACTTATTACAGCGGGACACAGGAGCCTGTCAAGCCACACGCCCGCACCATGCACTGATTAACAGCAAGGCTGTTCTGTACAACACCCTCAGTACGGGGGGGGGGGGGGGGGGGCAGGTGTCATAGATCGAGTGTAAAGGCTGCTTTAGTGTGGTCAGATTAGATTCCCATGGGTTCTTGCCGATGTGCGAAGTTTTCGGCCGGTAATAACGTGAACTCAAGAGGGCCAGAAATAGGATAGTGGCTGGGTGTCAGCCGTTGGCGATGCTGCTGTGGACCATTAGGAGAGTCTGGAGGTTGTTTGGTGATGTAGCTGGTTGTGATTGCTGGCATTGCCGTAGGCAGTCCTTTTTGTTCGTTAACGAAGCAATGTTGCTTTGGCTATTTGGGTTTATGGCTATTAAGTACGTTTCTGGTTGGTGAAGGGCCGTAGGCAGTCGAACAAGCATGTGCATGCATGCATGCTGAAAAAGCGCGTTGCTGGTGTCGGCGGTGTAATTCTGTGGGTGGACGTGCATGTGCCTCTGCCATTGTGCGTCATTCCGTGCAGCCTGTGTTGCTCCCACTCCAGTCGCATTGATTGGCGCGTGGTTGCCTCTCCCGGACGATGTGAATGTGCCCTGCGCCTTTGCGCCTTGGGGGTGCTGAGGCCGAACCCCTTGATTGTGGGTATAGCATGAGGGGCAGCACGAGGGCTGACAGAGACTGCAGCATGTCTGGGATGTGCGCAAAAGGTCGCCGCATGTTGTTGTCGTCGCAGGAACCTTCCGGAACATGCGCGTCGTCAAGCGGAAGCAGCATGTGGCTGATCCTCGCGTCCTGAGAAGACAAGAATATGAGCTGCGACATCAGCTTGCTGTGACAGGCACAGGACGTCACGCCATGCTCATCGCAACTGATCAGGTCTGGACGCTCGTACTGCACCGTCAGAGCGTTCCTGTCCACTAGCACGACTTCGCCTTCTTTGAAGCCGCGGGTGGCGAACAGCCCTCTGCCCTTGCCAGGCACGTGGCGCTGCTCAATACTGCTTGCCAGCTCGACCGCAGGCCTCGGCCTTGGGCCCGCGTCATCGACCTTGGGTAGCCATGTGAACTGCATCTGCATGCGGAATTGCACACATATCATGCACGCCAGTAGACAATGCTACACAGGGTTTTGGTTTAGGCGATGTATAATAAGCTCTGGAGCTGTTTGTTAGGCTAGTTAGAGTGCTGGGAAAGACTCTCGTGACGTTGCTGTTGTGCAAATCGAGTGAAGGGGAGGTTTTTTGTGTTCGCTGCTTTGCCTATTTGGAATTACGCATATTAACTACCTTTCTGGTTTGCAAAAAGAGGTCTGGAGCGACATCTTGTAAATCCAAAACTTCATTGCTGGGGTGGCAGTGCAGCAGATGGGCAGCCCCAAGGGCACGCTTTTAAGGAACGTGGCAAGACTAAATACGTGAGCGAAACGGTATTCTTCTGGGGGGTGTTCCAAGCATCAACTCACGAGATTCCGGGGTGACCACAATAGACGTTATGTAATTCATTTGCCTGACAGTGGCTGACAAGTTGTCATCAACAACACCCCAGGGCAGCACCTTGGCGACCTCTTCCTGTTCCGGCTGCCAGCTGCAAACACAGCTTGTCACGTTCACTTCATGCGTGATGTGCTGCTCTTCAATGCACGTTAGATTGTCGATGACGCCCTGCAGGGCCTCCATCAGCAGCGTGTCCTTGCTCCAAGGGCCCGAATAAGTGAAAACTTCATCCTCAATCTGATGGTCTGATGTGAAGCCGAGGGCGACGAGTGACTTGGTCAAGAGCCTGACAAACACTCTGAGGACCTTTGCATAGTCGGTGAGGTCGGACAGGGCGCAGGGCAGCACAATCCACAGCGCGGCGGCGGCGCGCCACAGAGGGCGGTGTGGAAGGCGCTGCAGCGCAGACTGCACCGCGCCACCTGCGCACATGCACGCGCCACCTGCAGCACCTCTGGGGCGGTGGCCAGCACCTTCGTGTACCGCTGCGCCGCCCCTGCACTCCCCCTGCTGCCTTACAAGAGTCTGTGCACCATGAATGCTCCAGATTCATACTGTAGCATCTACGCAGTGGGGTGAGCACGTCCCAGATGCACAAAAAAAAAAGCATTGCGAATCAGAATTCTTAGCCTGAAGCTTCAGCTGCTGGGGATGAACATATCAAACAGCATGCTTTCTAGAAACTATCGTACTAAGACTGTCGTTGCTTCGGTAGTGGCATGTCCTGTGTCGTTTGTGCGAGGTCGAGCTAAGTTGGCATGCGATGATTTTCTGGTACATGAGCCATTCTATGGAGTTATGCCTGTAACTTTACAAACTTCTACTAAGACTCAACTGGAGAGACTGGAGACTCACCGGCAACGTTCCCCTCTCGGAACAACTTATTTCCTTCGTTCTTTAACTCCTCTGAGGTGCCCTGACTGGCGCGTGATGCAGAAGCTTCAGGAATCTGAGTCCAGGCAGTGAGGCCCTTGCACAGAATGTTACGGGTCTCCTCTACTGAGGGGCGCTTGCAGACACACGCAGCTCCGCCAACCTGAGCCGCGCCTGCAGCACACACGGCATTTCTTCTTCGTTTTGCGAATACCCTAGTCGAATATAGGGATTTATACAAGGCACGTCATTTGGCGCAGCCCACAAGAAGCAGAACTAACACTCCCTGAGCCGCTGCATGTAGGCATCCGCAGGGGTCACACCTGCGATGCCGCTGCTAGCCACCCCCGCCTCACCCTTGGCCTCTGCAGCCACGCGCTCAGCGCGCACAGCGGTGGCGCGCACGTCGAGCTGCTGGAGGGCGGCGCAGTACCTCTGCCAGGCCTTGCCGTGGCCCGCCTGCAGCAGCAGCACCGCCGCAGCCCCCCTCAGCGCCGCAGCCCCCCTGCCCAGCCCCAGGCTCGCCTGCGCGTGGTTGCCCAGCACATTGACGATGTGCTGCACAGCCTCGTTGGGGGCCTTCAGCGCGTCCATCATCTCCTCCAGTGCCAGCGCTGCGTTGCCTGCACCACCCCCACACCCTCTCTATCGCCTCCCTGTCCACAAGCAACAGACACTGGACCGCCAACCCCAGCACTTGCAGCTGGGGGAGCAGCCACAATCACTGCATTGCTGTTGCAGTGAAGAATAGGGCTCTGCACCTTCGTCCAGGATGCGCCTGCTGTGCTTGATTGCGTCAGCCAAAGCTTTGCACTGCTCATGTTCAGCCAGCAGAGAAGGTCCTTGCGGGGGCTGCACGATGACATCAGCAGGGTCGTCCACGTGGATGCCGTAGTACGCCCCCCCGATACCGCAGCGGGCTTGGCCTACGATTGTTAGCAGCGGTTCGATGATTGTGAGGCTAGCCCCAGCAGAAAACCTGCGCTGCACGTACTGCTGCGCCTCCTGCACATCCACCCCCCCCCCCACTGCCACCGCTGCTGCTGTGCTACATTGTCTGAGCAACAATACCACACTGTGCTGGCGAGCCTCGCTGCATGCATGCGTGCTACATGGACAGGTCAGCTTTTGTTGTAGAACACACAGAGTCCCATTGTGATGCAGTGTTTTTGGTTGGACACCCAATGTTTCGGTTTGGATGTCTGCTTGGGCTCTTCACTGTCATGTCTGTTGGAGCGACTGTTGCACAAACAGGCACGACAAAGCAGCACTGTCAATTCTGTTGTGACCCGTGAAAAGAGCCATGCAAAGAAAATGAATTTCATCACGTTGGTCGCCCATCCCCATGGGTGGCGACTGTGCTTCCCCCACTGCTCTGTGGGCATGCAACACACAGGGTTCTGACCTCAATATGACAGCTCAAACAACGTGCGATGCCTCATGGCTCTGCAGCAGGAACATACTCCCTAGAACGCATGAGCGCTGAAGGAGAGGAGGGGGAGGGGGGAGGGGGGCCACTGAAAGTGGTGATCAATGTCTGCACGTGTGCACGGATGCATGCATGGAGATGGCGATTCACGCACCGGAAATACAGAACCCTAGACAGCAGCCCAGTACAACAGTTCAGGGGATGAAGGAGGGAGGGAGGGCATGAGGGGCGCACCGCAGCAACAGCAGTGCCAGGGGTGAGGTTGTGGAAGAGCACAGGCACCATGTCCCCGCTTGCATCCTCCAGGTGGACGGTCACTCCCAGCTGCACCCCCACCACCTCCTGAGACACGGCAAGCCAGGACTGTTTGTTCCATACATATCTACAAGGTCAGTATAGCTAGATTTCAGGTGGGGAGCAGTTTATGGAAGGGCTGCGTGTCGCATCCTCATGTGAGCACAGGAGCATTCTGTGTGAGTAAACAACTGGCTGATCCGAACCAGCCAGATCATTCCAGATGGTTCCAGAAACTCTGGAAAAGTAAACCAAACTCAGAAGACAAACTGCACCCATACATTCAAACGAAAACTACTTTCTCTGAACTTTGGGGCAGTAGCTGAACCCAACCGGTGACGACTAACCAGATGTTGCGTCTCTTCCACTGGGCACCGTACATCAAACGCCCCCTTTACTAGCGAGTCAGTGGCTCAGAAAGCCAGGCAGCCTGCCACTTCCCGAAACAAGGGGGCACAAGCTGGCCGGCAAATAGGAGGGGGGGAGGGGGCACAAAGAGCAAGCATGGGAAAGACTTTCGTGATGGTACAGTTGTGCCATTCAAGTGAAGCGGTGGTTCTTTCGTGTTAGCTGCATTCAGCTATTCGGGTTCTTCACCATTGCCTACCTTTCTGGTTTCTGCAAGGGAAGCAGAAGGGGGGGGGGCAGAGGGCAAGCATGGTTGTGCGATGCTCAGCAAGCATACATGATGGGCAACCTTGCTGCTGGCAAACCTTAAATCAGGCTCTGTGGACGTTTTTATTGGGTCCATACTATGTCATCTAAGGGAGGCTCGCAAAGGGGGGGTAGGCAGGGCAGCGTACTGTGGCTAACGGTTGCGTGGCGAGCGTGCCGGTCAAGGAGCACCCCTTAGCCACCTCACAGAGCTTCAAGTCGGCGATGCGCACACCCCTGAGGCCACGCACGTCTACCCATTCAGTGTCCTCCGGCTTGATGCTGGGAACGGGCTTCGCCCAGAACATCTGCAGCGCAGAGAGAGTGTGTGAGTGTGACGGTGTCGTTAGTGTACCCTTGCTGCTTGCATGTGTCTCGCAGAATCTTGATGAGCAGCTGCTGAGTGGCTGCCGGCATCGCTTGGAAGTCAGCTGCCAGGCCTGACGGGCACGTGGAGACAATCACGTCCTCGTACAGTCTCCGCAGCGCATCAGAGGGCGCGCCTGTGAAGTTCTCACGTGGGCAGTCGTCCTGAGGCAGCAGAGGTGGCGCGCTGGAGCAGGGCGACGGCGATGCGGTTGCTGGATACCCAGCAGTGACCTTGTCCGTCTGTGCGCTCCGGGACATCTCGTCTAATTGTGACTACGATTATTAAGCAATACTTCAACTATATATGAGTCCTGTAAACGGTCCTTGCTTGCTGCAGATCTAGATGGTGATTTAGGACGTCGATATTAATTTAGGAACGATTTGAAGAGCAGTCTTGAATAGTAACGCACGGGCCGCTCTGATTGGCTCGAGAACAAGGAGTAATCTGCGAAACGAGTTCGTCCGTGCATTCTCCTCACACACTGCAAAGCACTGAACCGTCACAGCATACAGCCTCACACTACAGCCTAACAAATCCACACAGGTGCTCCGAAAGGTGCACATTTTCCGCCCAAAGCAATCAGTTCTCGAGACAAATATCTGGCAGGTATATCAAGGAGAATTCGTGTCGCACATGCTGCCACACCTGCGTGTCTAGGGGCTGCGCGTTTGAGACAGGTGGACCCCCTGTGACCTCGCCCTGCACGCTATACGCGTGCTAGGAGCCAGCAGCAGATTCCAGGAGAATAAAACTATGTGTAGCAATATACGATGCGTACTGAATCGGTCAGGAGTGGAGGGAAATCTGAAATCGCCGTGGGCTATGCTATAGCTATTGCCTCGACTGAATATATACGCATCTAGGCCGTCTCGTGCGTAATATCGCTTCGGGTGCAGGTTGAGCCTTTTCAAGTAAGGCGTCACAGCTACGCTGCTCTGGCTCCGCAGAGATCTGGTCCTTATAATGTGAAGCTGATACGTATCGGGCATGCCATTCCGAACCAATAACTATTCGACCACCTCACGCCTTCTGGACTCGACATTTCGTAGCCCCTGTATTAGCGTTAGTCGCTGACCAGAGCTCCCGCATAGGTTTTGGTGCATGGCCATGGCCATGGCAAGGCGAGGCGCGCCTAGCAGATCCGCCCCGCGCATCTCAACAGCCCTAGTACCAAAAATCCATCAAGGATCACGCCAATCCCGAAGGGAATGGACCTCAGGACCCCGAAGAACGAGAGTGGAGGGGCAGCCACCTGGGGCTACCCCAGTCAAAACAACAGCAGAGCACATAGCACTCTGAAGCAACTTCTGTGCTGTGCAACCAGAACAACTCATTTGGCCAATCAAACGTACAGTATCTGTAGAGAAGAAAGGGTTTCAGCATGTATCACTGCAAGGGGTCGGGGGGGGGGGGGGGCGTAGGGGCCCGGCCATGCACAGCACACCACGAAGCGATCTTGGTCTTTTTTTTCTACAAACCAGAAAGGCAGTGCATATGCATGATCACAATTTCACACAAGTCCAAACAGCCAAAATCAACTGGCACAAAAGAGCTACCACTTCACATTCGTCGTGGTGCTCTACTTCGCTATTCTCCACCGATAGTGCACCCCTTTCTCACTGTGATCTCTGGGAAGCTGCCGTACTGCCACTCTGTAGGCTAGGATGAGCTGCCGCTGCATGGGCTCTGCCATCGAGAAAACTCTGGCCTTTGTGTGACTGTAGCACCTACTACTTGCGCTATGGGCTTGACTGCGTTGGAGCGGCGCTGGCATAGTGTGCAGCACTTTCTGTTTAGTTGTAGAGCTTCCCCACTGGGGTGACCTGACCCGAACAACCTCTGGATGATTCTCTACGTATGGTTCCCCCTGAAGGGTGTGCGCGGATTGCTCTCCTTGCAGCATGTGATGCGAATTGCTTTGATCCTGTCTCTGTGAGTACATATTGTGTTCCTTGGGTTCTTGATCCATCTGTGTTCCTGCGGGACTGTGAGGCTGGCGTCTGTGCTGCGGTGTACTCCATCATCGGTAGTGACTTTGTCAAGCCCAAGAAGTGACACCTGTGTGTGTGTGGGGGGGGGGGGGGTGATAGACACCTGTGGGGGAGAGCGCCTGATCTTGCTATGGCTGCACGGGTGGGTCCAGGCCTGTACATGTGTGGGAATGAGCGCAGGTGGGCCTGCAGGGGTATTGGAGTCTCGTTTCTGGAAGCAGTCGTGAGGGCACCTGTGAATATGAAGGGTATACCCGAATTTTAATGGTATACATATGCGGAGAAAAGTGTTTGTCTCTACGATTTGGGTACTCGATTCTAAGGAGCGGAGCTGTGCTTCAGCAGGCTCAGCTAGCACCCTCAGTGAAACAATCGATTGACACACATGTAGATCTGTAATTTAGTTAACGCAACGGGCCACGTCGATGGCCAAGAGATGCATGTGTTTGGAATTGGGTTATGAATTCGGCGGTTTCTGCGGAGTAGTCAGCATGCCCAAAACGGCAGAGACGTTCTGAATCCCTTCAATTGGTTTCATGTGGCAGAGCATGGCATTCTCTGCACACTGCATATCACATCTGCACTCACACACTCAGGGGCATTGTCTGTGCCTTAGGGAGTGAGCGCAGAGCACCCACCCGCTCAGCTGTTCCGTTTAGGTCAGACCGCTCCACTCCCTAGGGTTGTCCATCCCAGCTGCAGCTGGCCAGATCTCCACCACCACGGTGCACCGCTCTTGACGCCGTTCAGTGCACATAATCTCTTCTCAAACTCCAGGCATCCTTCTCTTATCGTCCACTGACTTCCCCTGGCACGCGTTCAGCGTTGAGGGCGAGCAAGCTGCGTACATCGCCGCGTTAAACGCCACGACACACAGGTGCGGCAGCATGGCAAACGAAGGGCTTGTTGCTGTAAAACTGAGCATGTCGTTGTCCAGAATTGAACCCTTTGGGATCAGCGCCTCTTGGAGTGAGAGAGAGCTTCCGATCTGTAGACATGTGTGCTGCGACGGTCGAGTGGTTACCAATGCTCGCGAATAACGCAAACACGCACTCGCTTGAAGTATATTTAATTGTTCTCGAGACTTCCTGAGCGGTACATCCATTGATACTCACGACTGCTCTGAAAATCGCAACTTCGAAGGCAACACGAAGCTTTCGCGCTTGCTGCCACCGATTGACGCAGACATTCAAAATGGTTGCACCTGTAATCAGATAAGTCTTGTGTCAATGTTCTTTTGACGCCTGTCGCAGTGCAGAGGCTATAGACGCGATGCCGCAGAGCGCGTGGACTCGCAATGCCAGCCAACGTGCAGCCCGCTGGCCCTCCTCCAGCGCGCCACCTCTGCTGCCTCAGGACGACTGCCCAGGTGAGAACTTCGCAGGCGCGCCCTCTGATGCGCTGCGGAGACTGTACGAGGAGGTGCCTGTCTCCATTTGCCCGTCAGGAGTGGCAACAGAGTTCCAAGCGATGCCGGCACCCACAAAGCAGAAGCTCATCAAGACCCTCAGAGACGCCTGCAAGCAGCAAGGGTACACTAACGACACCGTTGACTCGGTGCGTTCTTGGTCTGTGACATGTACTTGCTTGCACAACGGCGCTAACGCGCATATCAAATCACAGTGCGACACCCCCTCGCCACTCTGCGCAGCACAAGGACATTACAACCCATCTATAGAGCAGATACATGAGAGTGTTTCCTCGCAGAGGAGATTTTGTGCAGACTTGCAAGCAGCGTTGCCGCACACCGCAGACTCTGATGGAGACGACTGCCTGTCCCGGGCTCTGATGCTGGAGATCGACGACGCAGACCTCGTTCTGGAGTTCGCGCCTCGTCTTCGCACCTTGCTTGCAACTTGGGGCCTGAAGCAGGAGGAGAGCAAGGAAGAACTGCAGAAGAAGGTGGATGTGCAGGAGCTTAAGCTGCGAGCAGCCCTGGCGAAAGACTCCGAAGTGCGCGCTGCTGGCCCTCTACCCTCCCCATTCCGAACACTCATGAACCCTCCTCTTTGTGATATCTTCTACATGCCTTGAGCTCTGACTTTGAAGCCAGCATTCAGGGGTGGAAAAGATTGAGTGGGCAACACAGTTGCGAATGCTCATGTGCGTATGCAGTGTGTGTAGGACTCTTATACTGAACCCTGCACAGCCGTGAATGGGTAAGCAAAGCAAAAGTAGTAGGAATTAAGCTTCCTACACATAGCACTCACTTCACTGAAATGGTGGTGGGCAACAAGCATGCTTCTCATGCACTCACACACGCCACGGCTGCAGATGTATTGGATAAAGCACATTTCAATCATGAAGCCGGAGGACACCACGTGGGTGGACGTGCGTGGCCTCAGGTGTGTGCGCATCGCCGACTTGAAGCTCTGCGAGGTGGCTAAGGGGTGCTCTTTGACCGGCACGCACGCCACGCAGCCGTTAGCCTCGTACGCTGCCCTGCCCCCCATTTGCAAACCTCTCATCAGCCAGGCTGCGCAGTACACATGCATGCATGTCGAGTATCACACACCCATGCATGCTTGCCCTCTTCATGCGCCCATCGACCCCCATGGGCCAGCCACCTCGCCTGCTAGTGTTAGAAGAAGCCAAATAACTTAGGGCTTCTGGGGATCTTACCTCGGTGAGCATAGCAATAACAGTAGCTACTCATGAAACAAGAAGAAAGATGTTTACTTACAGAATAGCAAGACGGTCCAATACAATAATCAAAGTATACTGAAAAGCTCTCTCATCTACGCTGTTCAGCTTATCTTGTGTTCTAGTTCATAACTGAACAACACAATCATAAGCATCATGCCATGCCGTGCATGTAACCATGCATGCATGCGTATCACATTACAACAGCTAGCACAGCGCGTGATGCATGCTCAGCCCAGCAACAACAGCGGGCCTGTACGAAAATTTCTTTTATCGGTGACTATGCCATACTCACCTTGATATTGCACATGCATTTCTACACAACGGCTGGCTTGCCGTGTCTCAGGAGGTGGTGGGGGTGCAGCTGGGAGTGACCGTCCACCTGGAGGATGCAAGTGGGGACATGGTGCCTGTGGTCCTCTACAACCTCACCCCTGGAACTGCGTTTGCTGCGGTGCGCCCCACATGTTTGTAGTTTGCTGGCGCAGTGCGTGCTTTAGATCTTGAGGCATCTTCCACCTGCATTGTGTTTAGCAGCAGCAGCGGTGGCAGTGGGGGGGGATGTGCAGGAGGCGCAGCAGTACGTGCAGCGCAAGTTTCCTGCTGGGGCCAGCCTCACAATCATCGAGCCGTTCCTCACTATCACCAACACAGCGGCCGCTGGCATCGGGGGGGGCGTACTACGGCATCTGCGTGGACGACCCTGCTGATGTCATCGTGTACCCTCCGCAAGTGGGCTCCGCGCTGGCAGCCTCTGAGCAGCCCAGGCCACTGGATGAGGCAATCAAGCACAGCAGGCACGTCTTGGACGAAGGTGCAGAGCCCTCCTCTTCACTACAACAGCAATGCAGTGATTTTTGCTGGTCCCCCAGCTGCAAGTGCTGGGGTTGGCGGTCCAGTGTCTGTTGCTTGTGGACAGGGAGGCGATGGAGAGGGTGTGGGGGTGGTGCAGGCAACGCAGCGCTGGCACTGGAGGAGATGATGGATGCGCTCAAGGCCCCCAACGAGGCTGTGCAGCACATCATCAACGTGCTGGGCAACCACGCGCAGACGAGCCTGGGGCTGGGCAGGGGGGCTGCGGCGCTGAGGGGGGCTGCGGCGGTGCTGTTGCTGCAGGCGGGCCACGGCAAGGCCTAGCAGAGGTACTGCGCCGCCCTCCAGCAGCTCGACGTGCGCGCCACTGCTGTGCGCGCTGAGCGCGTGGCTGCAGGGGCTACAGGTGCGGCGGGGGTGGCTAGCAGCGGCATCGCAGGTGTGGCCCTTGCAGATGCCCCAGAGCAGTGGCGCATGCATTCCATTCCCCTTCTTGTGCCAGGCACCCTGCCTTCTACACCGTGCACCTCTTCGACATCACGTTCTGAAGCCTGGCGTGCTGCAGGGCCGGGGCTGGTTACTAGGGCTGCCCCTGCCCATGCATGGCGACCTGCGCAGGAGACCCGCAACGTTTTGCTCAAGAGCCTCACCACCTGGAATCAGATTCCTGAAGCGGCTGCGTCTCGTGCCAAGAAGAAGAGCTCAGAGGAGCTGAAGAATGAAGGGAACATTCTTTTTCGAGACAGAGACTTTTCTGGTCAGTCGCCAGTCTTAGGAATAGTGTTGCTAGACAGCATGCTGTTTCATATGTTCATCCCCAGAAGCTGCAGTTTCACGCCAGGAAATCAGATTTGCCATCTGGAGCATACATGGGGCGCAGACACCACAGTGTGAATTGGTATATGCAGGGGCGGCGGAGTGGTACACGAAGGCACTGGCCACCGCCCCAGAGGTACTGCAGGTGGCGCGTGCTTGTGCGCAGGTGGCGCGGTGCAGTCTGCGCTGCAGCGCCTTCCACACCGCCCTCTCTGCCGCCGCCGCCGCGCTGTGGATTGTGCTGCCCTGCGCCCTGTCCGACCTCACCGGCTATGCAAAGGTCCTCAGAGTGTTTGTCAGGCTCTTGACCAAGTCGCTCGTCGCCCTCGGCTTCACATCAGACCACCAGATTGAGGGTTATCTACACTGCTACACAGGCGCTTGGAGCAACGACACGCTGCTGTGGGACGTCCTCATCGGTGTGCTTGAGAACTTACCTTGCATTCAAGAGGAGGACATTCTGCATGAAGTGGACGTCACAAGCTATGCTTGCCGCATGGCACCGATGCCCACAGGAGAAACTAACCAGGTGCTGATCGTCTACTGAACTGCAAACACGTTGCATACAGGAACGTTCTAGGCAGCTGCCAGGTCTGCGCTTGCCTGAAGATTCTTCGCTTCAGGTTTGAACGACAGAGCCAATCGCACAATGGCATCTGTTCATGTATGGATATCTATATCTGTGTGTAAAGTTACAGGCTTAACTCCATAGCATGGCTCATGTACCAGCAAATCATCGCATGCCAACTTAGCTCGACCTCGCACTAATGACACAGGACATGCCACTACCGAAGCATATCCATATTTCAACTGTGTGCACACCCCAACAGGTTTATGCGTTCCTATATTGACGGAAACCTGAGCCCAGAATTTTGGCATGCTGAGGCATGGAAGCTCCAGGTACGTTTAGCTGGTTCTGTGGCAAGGATTCAGGCAGAATTACGCATGAATTACGGTATCAGTCACTTCTGAAGCGATATGATCGAAATCAATCAGAAATCAAGGAAAATGTGCGACAGCAATTATGCTCGTAATAACCGTGCTGGTCTCATGTATGCAGGTGAACGTGAAATTTTACACTGTCCGAGACGCGGAGGGGGAGGCACCCCTATAGTGATGCCCGCAGTCGAGGTGGCTAACAACATCGAGCAGCGATACGTGCCTGGCAAGGGCAGAGGGCTGTTCGCCACCCGCGCTTTCAAGCAAGGCGATGCCGTGCTCGTCAACAGGAGTGCGCTGACGGTGCTTCAGGAACGGCCAGGCCTGTTCTGTTGCGCCGAATACGATGCTGCGTCGGGCGCGCACACTGAGATTCACTCACAGCTCCTTTTCTTGGCTTCCCAGGACGCCAGGATCTGCCACACACTGCTTGCTCTTGATGACGCACAACGCACAGAAGCTCCGGAAGGTTCCAACGTGCGGCGGCCTCTGGTGCACATCCCAGACATGCTGCAGACTCTGTCAGCCCTCGTGCTGCTCCTCCTGCCCTCCACCTGGCAGTACTTCCCAGCTGAGGAGTATGTGCGGTTGTGTGCGGCGCGCGCGTGGCGCCTCATCCGGGGTAACTTGAACCCCTCCCAGAACAGCGGAGGCATGCATATGTTGCCACTGGTTACCCTTCTGAACCACTCCAGCCGCCATAATCTTGAGATCACATCCCAAGTCCGGGATCCTGATGCAGCAGCAAACACCGGCGGGCTCCCGACAGTGGTGTTGGCTGTGCGGGACATTGCGTGTGGCGAAGAGTTGACTATCTGCTACACTGATGACCGAAACGCTTTGCGATGTGAGTGGGGCATTGTTGAGGACCGCTAGGGGGCTCGCACTAGGGTTGCGCGGTATTGGTGCCTGCTTTGATTGAGATGGTTGCCCCTTAGCGCAGATGTGAAGCACACCTTCCAGCAAAGAGCATCACCTGATATATCATGGTATCGCATCATGGCGTCTACATCATGGAGTTCCATCGAGCTCCAGAATCTGGAATCTCACTGCTCCTGACGCTAATCAAGTGCAAGTCACATCCTCTGACACTCGTAACATATGTTTATAGAGTCCACTATCCGGTCCTATAGCTAGCACGCGTGGAGGACACACCATCAACGTTCAGAACCAATTGCAAGCGACGCAGGTGCGGCATCATGGACGCAAGTGTATCTCGAGGTTCCAACATACCATTTTTTTCTATTGTCCTGATTTTATTGCTTTGGGAGGAGCATGCGCAGCTCTCGTAGCGCGCCTGTGGGCAGTTCCCTTTGCAGATGCGATGTGCTTTGCAACATTAACGCGTGCGTAGTAACGATGAACTAGTTTGGAGTATAACTTTATACATCATTCCTCATTCTCGAGCCTACTTGAGCCGCCAGTCTGTAACTCTGCACGACTTTGTTCGAGTCATCTCCGATTGTGAGCCCAACAACACCATCCGCTGCCCTTACAACCAGGAACCATTAAAAGAAGTCGTAGCTGTCTGTAGTATTATATAATCACAGTTTGTCGCATACTGCAGTGTAGAGACCACAGGCGATGACCTGGAGCGCAGGGATCCCTGATGCAGCTGGCCATGGGCACCCAGCAACCGCATCGACATCGCCGTGCCCCCGATCCAGCGCGCCACCTCTGCTGCCTCAGGACGACTGCCCAGGTGAGAACTTCACAGGCGCGCCCTCTGATGCGCTGCGGAGACTGTACGAGGACGTGGTTGTCTCCACGTGCCCGTCAGGCCTGGCAGCTGACTTCCAAGCGATGCCGGCAGCCACTCAGCAGCTGCTCATCAAGACACTCAGAGACGCATGTAAGCAGCAGTTGGTCCGCAATCAAGACACGCTGCCCGTACGTTATTCGCTTCTGCCACGTCATTGCCTCCACCAATCTGCCCCAACTATAGCCTCATTAGTTTGTCACAGTCTGGCACAGCTGCACATCCACAAAGCTTGCTTGCACTCTGCTGCAAAGCGTTCAAGGTAGCAGCCCACGCCTCTCTAGTAAAGTCTCTACCCAGCGTCAATGCAACTTCTCGCTTACTCAGGAGATGTACGCGGGTGTGCCCTTGCAGTTGATCTGCTTCGCGGGCTTGCAAGCAGCCCTGCAGACATATACGGAACCTTGCAAACCTGGCATGGAACAGAGAGACAGCCTGGCCCAGGCTCTGATGCTGGAGGTCGGCGCCACGGCATGCGTGACTCAAGAATTCGTGCAGCAGTTCCGAAACTTTCTGGAAAGCTGGGGCCTGAAGCAGCCAGGCAGCAAGGAAGAACTGCAGGCCAAGGTGGACACAGACTCCCAGCAGCTGCAAGCGGCCCTTGCAGAGAACCCTGAGGTGCGGCCAGAGAGGCCTCCCATAGGATCCCTCTGCCCCTCCCAGAGGATCCTTCTACCCCTCCCGCCCCCCCCCCCCTCCTGCCTCAGTCCCCATGAGTCCTTCCTTCTCTTTCCGTTAACTTGCATCATATGTGTCTTGTGGGTGTCTTCTCCAACTCACTCAGCGACTCAACGTTGGCCCTGAATCCAGAATCCATGGGCGCAACACAAACAAACCATGCGAGTGGCATGTGTTCATTTATGCTCTGAAAACACCGAAAAGGCTCTGAATGGGCAAGAGCAGGCAATCTGTCAGAACTGTAAAACGCGTAAAATGCCACTAGCTTCACTGATATGGCACATGAAGCTGTTGATGCTGGGCGCACAGCCTCCACCCCTCACAAGCTTGTCGTCATGCAGCAGCACGCAAGATTGTTCTTTGTGCTTGCATTCAAATGCATTGCAAGCGTGCTTGCGCCAACGCTTCCTGCTTGCTCTTCTCTTGTACCGCTCACACACGTCGAGGCTGCAGATGCTCTGGTGGAAGCCTGTTTCAATCATGAAGCCGGAGGACACCACGTGGGTGGACGTGCGTGGCCTCAGGGGTGTGCGCATCTCCGACTTGCAGCTCTGCGAGGTGGCTAAGGGGTGCTCCTTGACCGGCACGCTCGCCACGCAACCGTTAGCCTCAGTACGCTGCCCTGCCCCGCCGTTGCAAACCTCTCAGCAGCCAGGTTGCGCAGCATGCATGCTTGCAGAGCATCACACACCCATGCATGATCTTCACGCACGGGAAGCTCTTGGTGCCACAGTGTGGTTCAGCTCTGCAGTTGCTTTCCTGTGTGGGGTGTGTGCATGGGGCAGGCCGCTACATGGCACTGGCAGACTGTCTTGACTCACTAAGCCACTGAGCCATATATTGCCCACCTGAACGGAAAGAGTGCATTCTCTGCAGGATGCCTTATTACAGCATGCATGCTCTTCTTGCAGGGCACATGCATGCAGCATGAATTCTCTGCAGGATTTAGACACACAAGTTAAACCACCCCCGCACTGCTTCCAAGCCACAATAATGCAACAATGGTCATGTAGATATGTATGGAATCAACAGTGCTGGCTTGCCGTGTCTCAGGAGGTGGTGGGGGTGCAGCTGGGAGTGACCGTCCACCTGGAGGATGCAAGCGGGGACATGGTGCCTGTGCTCCTCTACAACCTCACCCCTGGCACTGCTGTTGCTGCGGTGAGCCCCTCATGGCCTCCCTCCTTCCTTCATCTTCCTGCACGTTGCATGCTCTTGGTATCAGTATGAAGCTCCCTATAAATGCGTTACCCTGCAGCCCAAACGCCCCAGTCAAATGGTGCTTCAGGCAACGCCACCATGCATGGCGGCTTGCCGGTCCATCACGTGCACACCAGCAGCCTCGACAACCGCTTGCCACATGTCATGGGGCATGCTCCTTGTAGCCAGTGCAGCATGCATGTTCCTTGTACACACACATGCAACACCATGCACCAACTGAGGCGATTGAAGTGCTTCCATGGAGCTCCTGCTCCCAAACGACCGGCCACAGAGAGGGCAAGAGCCCAGACAGCAACGCAATATGTCCCTGACAGCTGCGCTGTAGCATGTTGTATCAATCACACCCACCCACCCACATGATGTAAACACCTACAGCTTCATTTCTCACACATGCTGTGAAGTGTTGGGAGCATTCTTGTTTGGGGGGGAGGGGGGGGGGGTGACTCCCTCTGTGTGATAGAAATGATGCAGTGGGGGGGGGTGGTGCAGGAGGCGCAGCAGTACGTGCAGTGCAAGTTTCCTGCTGGGGCCAGCCTCACGATCATCGAGCCGTTCCTCACTATCACCAACACAGTGGCCGCTGGCATCGGGGGGGGCTTCCGCAGCATCCGCGTGGACGACCCTGCTGATGTCATCGTGTACCCTCCGCAAGTGGGCTCCGCGCTGGCAGCCTCTGAGCAGCCCAGGCCACTGGATGAGGCAATCAAGCACAGCAGGCACGTCTTGGACGAAGGTGCAGAGCCCTCCTCTTCACTACAACAGCAATGCAGTGATTTTTGCTGGTCCCCCAGCTGCAAGTGCTGGGGTTGGCGGTCCAGTGTCTGTTGCTTGTGGACAGGGAGGCGATGGAGAGGGTGTGGGGGTGGTGCAGGCAACGCAGCGCTGGCACTGGTGGAGATGATGGATGCGCTCAAGGCCCCCAACGAGGCTGCGCAGCACATCGTCAACGTGCTGGGCAACCACGCGCAGGCGAGCCTGGGGCTGGGCAGGGGGGCTGCGGCGCTGAGGGGGGCTGCGGCGGTGCTGCTGCTGCAGGCGGGCCACGGCAAGGCCTGGCAGAGGTACTGCGCCGCCCTCCAGCAGCTCGACGTGCGCGCCACCGCTGTGCGTGCTGAGCGCGTGGCTGCAGAGGCCAAGGGTGAGGCGGGGGTGGCTAGCAGCAGCATCGCAGGTGCGGACCGGCCCTTTGAGGTTCTGCTGCGCTACGACATTCCCTGTCTTGTGCCACGCATTGCCTGCATTCTGCAGCGACCACCATTCTTCGACATCACTTTCTAAAGCCTGGCGTGCTGCAGGGGCGGGGCTGGTTAGTGGGGCTGCACCTGCCCATGCATGGCGGCCCGCCCAGGAGTCTCGCAACGTTTTGCTCAAGAGCCTCACTGCCTGGACTCAAATTCCTGAAGCGGCTTCATCCCACACCCGGCAAAGGAGCTCAGAGGAGCTCAAGAATGAAGGCAACATTCGTTTTCGAGACGGAGACTTTGCCGGTGAGAGCTCCCAAGTTACTCACTGAGCTGAGGCGCCATTTGTGCACCACACCTTTCAGCCTGAGACGTTCTAGGCATCTAGATCCATGATGCGTATTTTCACCCCTATAATACTGTACAAATTCTACAGTATGCAGCACCTGAGGCAGCAGGGGGAGTGCAGGGGCGGCGGAGCGGTACACGAAGGCGCTGGCCACCGCCCCAGAGGTGCTGCAGGTGGCGAGTGCCTGTGCGCAGGTGGCGCAGTGCAGTCTGCGCTGCAACTCCTTCCACACCGCCCTCTCTGCTGCCGCTGCCGCGCTGTGGATTGTGCTGCCCTGCGCCCTGTCCGACCTCACCGGCTATGCAAAGGTCCTCAGAGTGTTCGTCAGGCTCTTGACCAAGTCACTCGTCGCCCTCGGCTTCACATCAGACCTCCCAATTGAGGATCATCTACACTGCTATTCGGGCCCTTGGAGCAAGGACACGCTGCTGATGGAGGTCCTGCAGGGCGTCATCAGCAACATCCCTTGCATTCAAGAGGAACACATTCTGCATGTAGTGAACATCACAAGCTGTGTGTGCCGCATGCAAGCGCAAGCAGACGGAGATACCCAGGTACTGCTCCTCACCACCTCAGCATCTAATATATGTCGTTACAGCAAAAACAGAACACGGCAGCTGTCGTCGCCCACCTGCCCACATGTCGCACTTCCACGTGTGCCCAAGAACGGCATGGAGTGCTTTGTTGCAGCCGTGCGAACACGTAGGAAGGACATTCACGAGCATGATGAATGCAAGCCTTGGTGGCAATGCAGCTGGTGGATGCTGGTGGCTGGTTGTAAAACAGCTCATGCATGCTATGGCAGCAAAACACAATGTTGTTTATGACTCTGAACTAGTACAGAGTTTCCTGATGTGAACTACCATCGAAACGGAACAATAGAGAATACAGATCTGTGCTGGCTACGTGCAGGTGCAAGTCACTTGGTTGCAGCGCCTGGGAGCCAGCCCTAACCCGCGGCCTGCCATTGAGGTGTCTAGAAACATGGAGCAGCGCCATGTACCTGGCAAGGGCAGGGGCCTGTTCGCAACAGCCTCTTTCCAGGAAGGCGAAGTTGTGCTCGTCAACAGGAGTGCGCTGACTGTGCGCCTGGAGCGGCCGGACCTGACCAGCTGCGACAGTTACGAGAAAACGAAAGGCTCGCACACTGAGCTTATGTCGCAGCTCATCTTTATGGCTTCCCAGGACGCCATGATCAGTCACATGCTGCTGGCTCTTGAAGACGCGCACCGCACAGAAGCTCCGGAAGGTTTCGGGGGTGGGGACGAAGTACGGCGGCCTCTGGTGCACATCCCAGACATGCTGCAGACTCTGTCAGCCCTTGTGCTGCCCCTCCTGCCCTCCACCTGGCAGTACTTCCCAGCTGAGGAGCGTGTGCGGGTGCCTGCTGCCCGAGTGAGGCGTGTCTGCCTGGTGAACACGTTTTCTGTTGACGCAAACGGCGATGGCAGCCGCCTGCTGCCGCTTCTTTCGCTTCTGAACCACTCGAATCGCCCTAATCTGGAAATGGCGAAGGACAGCCAGATTGCGGTGGATGATGCTGCGGACATCGGCGGCCTCCCCACTGTGCTGGTGGCCATGCAGGACATTGCGTGTGGCGATGAGTTGACGCTTAGCTATAGCAAGAACCAGGAGCTCTTACGATCAAAATGGGGGGTCAAGGAGGGATCCTAGGGTTGTGGTGTAGGGGGCGACGTGCATTGACGCCGCTAGGTCACAGCCCATGGGCCAGCCTGCAGCTTCTGCAGTGCGCGTGTGTCTCTCCTGAGCGTGCTGAGGCTGCTGTGGACGGGCCCCTGTTGGTTAGAAGGCAGAATAATTGTATTTCAGCGTGCGAGAGGGGCTGCTCAGCAACGCCCACGTGTACTTCATTATCCTGTGGTTCATAGATGCGTATCATTCTAGTACATGTTTCTGTTGGGCCGGCGGGGGGGCGGGGCGTAGTTGGTGCCACATGGCAAGCTTTGTGGCATGCGTGCATCAGATCCAGAATGAGGACGGTAACGTGCTTCAAGCACCCCAGTTTTGGCAGGCTTATTCGGTCAACTTGTAATCTGGTGGTCCAATACGTAACCTGCCTGCCTGCCTCCCCACCGAGCTGCATTGTGGTCTATCCTTGTGGCATACATCCTCTGTGGGTGCTGCAGCAGCAAAAGATGCGTTGCCCATGTCATGTATACTTCGCTACCTGCCGGCTTGGATTCCCCCTTGCCTGGAGTGACCTGTAGCCATACATTCATGTCTAGACATGTCTTGCCATCATGAGAACGCTGGGGCCGAAGCCGTCTCTGTTTTGGCGTGACCAGACTTTGCATGTTCTGGGCACGGGCATGGAACTGGAGGCGCCTTTGAGCATGAGCATGGCATTGCGAAGTGAAGGTGCCTTTGAGCATGAGCATGGCATTGCGAAGTGAAGGTGCCTTTGAGTATGCAATGTACTGCGCTTAGATATCAAGCGGCTCCAGATTGAATCTCCTGCATCCAAAGCCCTGGGAGTGCTGAAGTCCTGTTCTTGTGGGGTGGTAATCTCTGTGTGCTAGTTTTGGTATTCCGAAGTTTACATGCTTAGAAACCCATAATGGTGCACAGGATGGCATGGCATGCGATGGCAGCTGGCTAAAATCCGAGTCCAAGAAATCAAGTCCATACTTTCTCTTTCTGCAAGTCATTGCAGCGAGTGCTATGCTAGCAATGCGCTTTCCTGTGAGCAGTGTCTTCCACACTTGAGCCCGCCTCCACTTCTGTCAGTGAAGCCTTTGCGTTACGGTGGTAATACATTGGGCCATTAGAAATGAGCCGTAAGGTAGAAATGGTGCGCATGGCGCCTGACGACACCTTCAGTGAAAGGCTTGACAGAGAGAGATCTGCTGCAGAGGTATTTGGAAGTGCCAAAAAGGTTCAGAAGGTTGACCAAGCCACTATTGACAAAGCATTAGGTGCGTCTGCTGCTAGCAGAGCTGCAGCTTCTCTCGGACTGATTGGCTTTGAGCGGAGAAATTGGTCGTCTTGTGTAGCTAGCTGTGCGGGTACAAGTCTTACTGGCGTCAGCTTTCTTTCTCACTGCAGAAGGCAAGACCACGAAGTTTGTGTCTGAATCCGAGCTACTGAAGAATAAGCAGCAACATGGCGGAAGCATTGAGGATGGCACATTTTCTGGGAGATCGTTGACAGAAGCCATCATTGCACAAAGAGAAGCTAAGGAGCAGAAATTTCAGGATGACTGGAAGACTATGAAGCAGGGTGCGTGCAGCTGTGGGTGCAAGGGCGTCGAGTGAAGCTGTACATAACACACACTTGGCTGTCCATGTTCTGTACTGGTGCACACAAAAATGTCTATAATGTGGCTGCAAATGCACATGCCTTTGTGCAGGCAAGAACCGGCCGCTGGAAGAAGACGAGGTAGAGGTGTGTCCCATCCTGCCTTGCCAAGTGCACCGTTATCGTGTATTACCCTCACAGCAACCCGAAGTGTGGATAGATATGATTTAGGATGGATCGAACAGGAGAGAAGGCTGTTTGCTGCAGTTCCTGAATGGGCTCGCCAAGGAGCAGGCATTAAGAGAGAAGAGACAGAGAGAGGAGGAGAAGAAGCTCATGCAGCGAATGGAGGAAATTCAGAAGAGTGCAACTCCAGCGGTGCATGGCTCCCTGCCCAGCAATGCTGCACAGAAACAACTAAGGCCGGCAGCCAAGCGGCGCATCGTGGTTAGGCAGAACCCCGCTCCCCCTACACATGAGCCCCAACCCAGCACGCTTCCTACTGGAGACTCTCACCTGCAGACATCTTCCAGGCCGGAAGAAGCTGCGGGAGCTGCAGGTGGCAGCCCTCCAGTTGTTGGTGCAGGCCTGGTCAGTGGATACGACAGCTCAGGATCAGAAGAGTAGAGCTTGCCTGGCAGGCGGCGACCTCGCTCTCAGATGCGCAGCAGAGTTGCTTGAGAGGGAGGCCAGATGAACACCTCGTTGCGGTAAAATGGATGCAAGTTAGCCCATTTTACGTTCAAATGGATCTAATTTACATCCATTTTACTGTAACGTTGCGGTAACGAGGGGACATGTGGCCTCCCCCTGACTGCAGAAGAGTGAGGTAGCTGCTTGTGCTGTGCTGCACTGTGTGGGCTGCTGCGGGTTGGTGGCATCACGTGTCTCTGACAATTCAGGGCACCTGCAATCATGCTGGTGCGTCATCCACTGGTAGCCACAGTGAAGCTTGCAGGGCAGCAGCGCTGTGCGGGGCCTGCTGCCCTGCTGGGACAACACATGCATACGGGGACTGGACGGCTGCACCAACGAGTATACATGCGACGAGCATGGGTGCCGTAGCTGAACACCGAGGGCACGACTACAGCATGCGGCCGGGGACTCTGTTGATGAATCCTTCTTTGTTGATGAAATCTCTTGTTTAATCAACAAAATACCTCTCTGGAGTGTGGCACCGGCGGCCGACTGTACATCAAACTCCTGGGGATGCTCGCTGGGGACACCCCAGGGTGCGCACCCTGCCTCTGATGCCCTGCATCCCATACCATAAGCCCATTGTTCCCTTGTGTGAGCTCTGAACCATAACATTTCTCGTGCAGAGCAGCAGCTGGATGAATGTTCAACAATGAAGCAGTGACTAGCTGTGAGGCGCTGCGCATGGCGCACTGTGCATGTGGTGGCATGCGCACCCCCTGCAATGGCAACGCATGATGTATCTGTTGGAGGGACGTCTGGCAAGAGTGCAAGGGCTATAGTGGTGGCTGTGGTGTGGCTGGGCGGCGTATGTGTGCATGCATGTAGGGACGGTGGCAGAGCGCCTTCTCTGCTCAGGGCTGCAGGAGCCGCAGAGGCGTGGCTTGCATTGCTAGTGCGGTGAAGCATTCCAGATCGGCAGCAGAGGCGGGAGGGCGGGGTGCCTCACCAGGCTGCAAGCCTCCAGACCCCTAACCTGCCACGATCGATACAATTTCACACCCAGCCTGCAGGCAACATCCCAGTGTGGTGATGGAAACGGCTGCTGAGAGATGGCCGAATACATACTCATACTCTACCCTCGCACTAACCCCCCCCCCCCCCCTGCTCTCCCCCCTTGAGCCCCTCGGTGCGCCTAGGGGGAAGTCCTTCTCCGGCGCCCCGTTCCCCCTCTTTCCTGGCTCCATATTGATGTCCCCATCCCCCTCCCGCTGCTTCCTGCAGCCAGCCTGGTACTGCTGGGGTTGTCCTCCTGCCGTCCCGGTACCTCTAGAGGGCCACCCCTAGTGGGACCGTGCCGGCCGTGTGGCCCACGTCGGTGGGCCGTCTGTTCTTCTATGTCGTGCTTTTCCCGTGTGGCACTGAATTGTGTTGCTTGTGTGTCGGTGCTGGGCGCTATGTCTCTGGAGCTGTGTGCGTTCTTCTGGTTCTTCTGGCCGGGTCTATTTTGTGTAGTGGTGCGTGCTGCGCTGTTGCGGGATATGTTCTGTGTTCTTGGCTTGCCCCAGATGCTCCAACCCATATATGCACTCTGTGTGCTTGTATGCTGCGAGACTTGCTATGTAACTTCACGTCGTACTGTTATGATCTGTAATAAACATAGAGCCAGGAAAGGCTGTCAACAGTAGGGAACATGTCAATAGTAGGCAACATATTCTGGGGAAGGCTGTCAATAATAGGGAATATATGCAGCAAGCCACATCGGTTCTAGCTACGATGCAACTTCAGCCACCGAATACCAAACAAGAAGTTTTAATTCAACGCTATGTTATCACTATGGATACTTATACAAACACACCTGCAGCACAGCCGGAAAGAGCAGCGTCAGAACCATGGAACGGCGGAGACATATTGTAAGTAATCCTCCCTTCGAACTGATCAGCAACTCAAAACCGGTACTTCCGTTGGCAACAAGAAAAGGCATTCATGGTGTGCCAGCTGTGAACGGAAGATGCTACATTGCGACAGGGTCTCAGCATCAGCAGCACCCTCAGCCGGGGGGGGGGGGGGGCAACAACTTACGCTGGCACTGATTCCGAGACCAGCCCCAACTCTTTCTTATTGGGGTAGTTTTTTCCTTTGAAACCCTGGGGTACTTCCACTCACAAAAAAAAAAAAAAAAACTAATCGGGAACCTCGCCATACCCAAAGAGGGCTTCGGCCTCAGCACCCCCAGAGGGGCGGGAAAAGGGCATACACCCCCGGGACACACGGGACCAAGAAGGCAAGCACAAAGGCTGCAGAGAACG
>JAUMHD010028257.1:0-31564 GCA_032359135.1 Ulvella scutata
CCCCCCCGGTGATCATGTACCCCACTAGCTAGTATGCCCGTGTGACTGCCAAAGCACTCCTGCCGGGGCCGACGATTCCTAATCTAGTTCCTGCAGGCACCTTCGGGCTCGCGATCTACAGTTACAGAATGTGTGCATGAAACAACTCGTTTACCACATGCCTAAATTCCACAGCTCTTGGCACTCTATACACCCCAATCTCAGTATATGTAGTTAGTAACAATCAACAGTCTAAGATCCACATTGTGCATAGCGCTCTGACAATTCAGTCCATCACAGATGCAAGCGAAGTTGCACTGCGTACAACTCTCTCTCGAGGGTTCTTGGGACCTTCAAAGCAAGTACAGCCCTGGAACCAATTCACAGCGACCCATCTTGTCAGTTCGCAGCACTTATTAGTCCCGCGCTGACCATACACTTGACATTGAGTTCAAACTACCGCCCTTCAGATGGGCTGCAGTTCGGAGGGTTATGGCGCACGTCAGGAGGGCGTGCTACGTGGGTATCGTGCTCGCAGATGTCAGGTGGGCGACGTAGGCGGACGGGCGATGGCAGGGGTCAAGGTGGGCGAGGTAGGTGGGCAGGAGATGGCGATCGTCAGGAAGGCGAGGTAGGTGGGCGGGAGATGGAGAACATCAGGAGGGCGAAGTAGGAGGCTGTTGATGGCGGAGGTCAGGTGGGCGAGTTCAATTACGCCGGCGGGCCGTCGGCAAACATCTGAGTGAAGGCCTGCTGGTAAGGGGCCGAGAATGTGACCGCGTGCTCCTCGATCCATGCACCAACAGTCTGGTTCATGAGCGCCCGCGCCTCGCAGTACCGTGCGTACTGCATCATTGTCGTGGTCGTCTTGTAGCACAGCTCCACCTGTGCATGCAGCAGATGCATGTTGCATGTCGTACTGTTGACTGTGCAGGTTCGCTGTGGATTTGTGGGTACGCATGTGCCACTTAGTTGTCTTTATGTAAGCTGTTTCTACTGAGGTTGCGTCGCACATGGCGCCACTGCTGGGATGTAGGGATTAGCGGAGGGTGGGTGAAGGGAGAGGGGGGGGGGGTGCAGTGTTGGTGAAAAGGTGAAGTGTAGAAAATCGTTCAAAAAGCGATGGACATAGTATTGTCCTCCATTTATGAGCCTGCCAAAAAATCGAGAGTCATGCAACCAAGGTTGGTGACCACTGAGACATGTGGCGCTACATGTGTCATTGGTCACCGACCTTGTTTTCTTCATGGATAACTGCCCCTTGACATACAAAACATGGACACGTGCGAGTGGCGGCAAAAACAAACAAATACACACCTGGTATTTAAGAGGGCTGATGACGCTCTGGATGTGCGCCCCCGCCTCAAAAGTGTCGTCGAACAGCGTGTCATCTGAAGCCCCCGTGGCCTTCATCTTCTGCGACAGCTCCTCAACGGCCGCTGCCGTCACACTTGCATCCACCTCGATCTCCATGTACACAGCCACAGGCTTGGATCGAGAAAGGTTTGTGACCCCGCTCTTCATCAGATTCTGGTTCGGAACCTACGTAATGTGTAGAGCCGTGAAGAACTCATAGAGATAGAGACAGAGTGAAGAACTCATAGAGCCGTGAAGAACGTATCAGAACGCATCAACAGGGAGGAGCATAGTGTCAAGGGTGTGAGGAACTTACCCACACCATAGAGCCGTTTGTGAGAACCAGCTGGGTGTTCAGGAGCCCGAACTTGTGTACAGAAGCAAACGTGTTTGAATACCATAGGCAGTCTCCTGCACCACCACTCAAGTTTCTGAAATTGCGGTCAGAAGGACCGTGAGTTGTATGCTAAACGTGCGCTGCAAAGCAGTAGGACAATAGCAAAGTGAACACATCGACAAGCAAATTGAACCAAAAGAGGTGACGGGGAAGGTACCTAGCAGAGGCGATGGACAATAGCAAAGTAGAACTGTAGCTGGTTCTGTTTTAAACTTGACATCTGGAGCAGTTTTCTAGGGCTTGTTGCCAGTTGGGTGACGTATGGATGACTCACAGATGAAGAGCAAAGAATGTGGTTCCAGTTTTGCGGAAAGTGCGTACTTGAAGTGCAGTACGAAACGGGAATCATCCGAGACGATCACATCGTTGACAGTGGGTGCAGAGACAAAGGGAAATACCCGAAGCAAAACCCAAACACACACAAATCCTTGAAGACCATACAAACTACAGCACCAGGGGATCATACGAGCGCGCAAGGATGGTACCATTCTGGGCTCACATCCATTAGCGGGAGGTTTTTTTATGCGGAAGGTTGTTGTTTTACAAGACAGTTGTAGGACCGCACCTTCATCATAAGGGTTAACAACGAACAGCCACACGATGGACTCGTAGATCTCCCTCAGTGAGTTACCAAACACAAACGCAAATGCGACTGCGACTGACGAGAACGAGATGAGAAGGTGCTGCACATTCACGCCGAAGATGGCGAGGTACCTGCACAACACTGAGTCATATTACATAACCTCACCAAGATTTGCTGCGCACACTCAGTGGCTTTATCTGGCAAGGAAAGCCCTTCGCCTACCTAGGTAGGCGAGAGACCCACTGGCAATCAGGAACGGTGTAAACTATGGTTGGGGTACCCTGCCCGGACCCAATTACATAACAGTACCTCTCCCACGAGAGCGCCTCCATTACGTTATGCCCAGTTATCGAAGCGGGATGAAAACCCTTCAAAATACAGTACACCTAGTTATAGTGTGCAGGACGAAAACGCTACAAATTTTGTATAAACTTGAACATAACGAAGCGAATGACATGAAATCCGTAGCCCCGTCAATGTCAGAACGCCCCGGCCATCAGGAGCCATGTCACTCAATGTGTGTATTTCACATCACATATGAACAGGTGAATGCATGCATACATGCGGCTGCATTCCTGAATGCAGACCTCAAGGTCCC
Source organism: Ulvella scutata (assembly GCA_032359135.1). Classification (NCBI taxonomy): domain Eukaryota; kingdom Viridiplantae; phylum Chlorophyta; class Ulvophyceae; order Ulvales; family Ulvellaceae; genus Ulvella; species Ulvella scutata. The sequence continues at coordinate 2,914 of JAUMHD010028257.1, forward strand.
GAGTGTCAAGGCTCGAGAAATTGCTCGCCTACCTGGCGGTTGCAGCAGTATGTCAGGCTGGCGACATGGGGATCGCACGCGAAGATTGCAATGACATGCATGATGCCGCCAATCAGTGCTTCCAGAGTGACGATGATGTCGTTTGTGTCCATGAGGGTCTTGGCAATATTGCGGCGATGCCTGCACCGCATGCATACTGTCACTGTGAAACAACAAAGACGTCAGTTCGAAACTAAGCAAAAGCAAACTTCTTTCTGCCAAGAAACTGCCACACCTGTCAAGTTAGATTAGTGAGTTTCAACGCTGTAATTTCCTGGCGGATGGGTTCAAGCACAAACTGACTCGTGGATGTTCTCACTGGATGTTCGCACCGAGAACAATAGACGTTCAATGAGATGGGCAAAAATGCACATGAGGTTGAAGTGCAAGTCCAAGATTCATCAGTGTAATCGATTATCCATATACTCGACGTAGCCTGTACACGTTTACTCGAGAAACTAATTGCATGCCGGTTCTTTAATGGATACAATACCCGATCTTTACAATCGGCCATGCATATTCGCACCGAAGTTCACGCCATATGATGTGGCATCTGAAGCTGAAGCTGAACCTGAGTACATGTTTATGGATCCAAGAATGCCACCAACGGAGACATGACTGCTACATCTGTCAGTGGTCAGTGGAAGGAGATGAGGAGTCATTCAAAAGCCGCACTGTGCAGTCCATCAAAAACAAGTTTTGTCATGGAGCTACTTTGTCGGTGCAAACTGTTCTCTCCGCAAACTGTTCTCAAACTGTTCTCTCCGCAAACACAGGGCTGCCATTTTCGATCAGCGAAACAGTGCCACATGATGGCAGTCAATAACTACGACACGGTTATGACAAGGGCCCTGGGGGCCAGCCAGGCGGACGCCACACCTGTAGATGGCTTCAAAGCGCTCATGCACCTCCCCCTCCAACACAAAGCCATCGCCATCGAGGTCGAACAGCTCGTATGCAAACGCTGCGTCGTCCTGGTCATCCAGAATCCCCTCAAAGTCGGCCTGCATGCCCCACATGCATACAAACTTTCCGAACATACACATGTACAAGCCAAAGGGAGTGCACGAACACAACAACGTGCTGCGTTGCTGACCTGGCACAAGCATGATGTGTCACAAGCTGAAGATGTGAAAAAAAAGTGCTCAGTAAATGTACTTCCATGTATAATACTGCATGTGTGCTGGGAAAGACTTTCGTGATGGTGCTGCTGTGCCATTCGAGTGAACTGGATTATTTGTGTTAGTTGCTTTTGGCTATTTGGGTTCATGCCTATTCAATACCTTTCCGGTTTGTAAAGGTTGCATGTGTCGAAAGAATAAAAGAAAATGAGTCTCGCAGCACAGCTTCGTGAAAGCAGCAGCTTCGCGAATGTGTGTGTAAAGTGACAGGAAGAACTCCATGGAATTCGTGAAAGCAACAACTTAGTGAAATATGCCACTGGAAACAAGTTGTGGGGAATGCAAAATACTCCCTGGTATGCTCAGGGAATGCGTCCTTTTTCGAAGCATTCTAGTGAACGCACAGATTGAACCCACAACTCCTCCATCCCCAACACCCTCATGTATCCACCCCAAACATCCATCATCCATCATTCATCACTCACACACCCCCAACACCCCCCCTCTCCACCAAGTCCCCCAACACCCCAACACCCACAACTCCATCAACCCTTAACATCCCTCTTGCCCCCCCACCCCCCCCCAAGGTGGCTGAAAGTACATGGCCGCAGTATCCCCGAACCCAGCTGACTTAACAATGGCGGAGGTTGAGACATCGAAGCAATGGGAAAAGGTGAATCTGAGAATGGATTGGCAGTTCCCACCTGAACGATCTTCATGACAGAGGGGTCGGGGCGCGCGGTGCACCACAAGTATTCAGCTGCATGGTGAGCATACTGGTCTAATTCCTCCTCCTCCATGCTTTGAAACTGCATGAACCGCCAGCTCTCTCTGACCATTACTTGAACGAATGCCACTACTTGAACGCATGAGACACATTTGTACTCAGACGTGCAAACAGGATTGCTAGCGTACACACATGAAAACAAGTACCCAACAGAATCACAAATACAACAAGGCTCGATCGCGCTTTGCGCGGTCTCGCCATTTGTGCTATCTGGAAAGCTTCCGCTTCGCAGATTGATATCATGTTTATTGTTTCTGAGAGTCATTGTGATGCACAGAAAGCGACATTAACTAAGTATACATGCTCCACATTCCAGCATGCCACCGCGACCGTGTACGACGACACAGCAGCGCATTCCTGAAGATGAAATATGCATATTTCACATTCGATTACTGCTACACAGTTTCTTCAGCGTCGTACCGTGTTATGTAGTGTTCACGAACATAGCGTTAACAGACACACTTGCCATCGACAGCCAATGTACAGGATAAGAGGCTGTTGAACAGATCTACATAAAACATTTGATGTTTCATGTGTGTCCGTGACTGGATTTCTGCAGTACCGCGGGAGAAATTGCTGTCAAAGCCAGATATAGACGTCCACCCGGCCAGCATCACACAGCTCACGATCGTGCAATTCGGAGACATTTGTGCACATCTACATGCTAATTGTAATGTTGAGAAAGTGGGTTTTCGGTCTGTACTGCAGTCCTCAGGGAGGAGTTCCGGTGACCGGATACATTGGGCAGCAACCCGTCCTGCACCACTGAGGTCAATTGCCCGCACGCAAACGGTCTAGCACAAACAACATACCAAAAGATGGAGTATGGTTGTTGACGTGAACCCATACACGCGCAAATGTCCTCCAGGCATCCCAGACAACTTGACCACCACGCATGTCTCACGTCAGCCGCACAATGCACCGATTGACGCGCAACTCAGGTGAAACACAATTATTTACAGTGTTAGGAATTATCATGACTTTTCCGGAGCGCGTACGCGGTGGAAACGCGGGAACCGATTAAAGCTAGGAATAATATATAGAAGTAGATATCCACCACTCTATGCAATCGAAAGAAACATCATCAGCATACATACACGTTTGCAACGGGAATGTACCAACGTTCTTGTCACCACATTGAGGACAGCATCCATTACATATTCACAACGTTTCAGGGATGAACGAAGTTCTCGATGTAGCCATGGTCGCTGACGACTGATACATGTACCAGTACTGAGTAAACAATGCAAAGGCACGTACTGTGGGATCTCTCGATCAGTACTTTGCCATGTAGCCATCGTCACTGACCACTGATACATGTAGAAGTACTGCTACAGGTGTCAGATGGCAGTGATCACGGCTACAACGCCAAGTAACGATAGGGAGATCCCACAGTAGTTACCATTACAATATACACTCCCTCGGCGCAAAGGAGCTGATTCTATGCAGCATCTGTTCTGAAGAGGTGAATCATGAGTGCAAGCAGTAGAAAAGGTTTACATACCGACTTTGTTAGGCGAGTGAGCTGCTCCGTAAAGCTCTCATGCGTCTTGTACGGACCTGACAACGACATACGGTGCAAGTCCTTCAGGTAGGCTCCCACTGCAGCTGGGGGAATGTGGCGCTGTTTTGCCAGAATCCTGACTTTGTCACATGAGACATCGGTGTGCTCTGCATCGGGTGGCGCCATCAGCTGGGAGAGCACCTGTTCCTGGGCAACTGTCGCCTGCAGTGTAACCAAGTGCGTCGTATCGGACAGACTGTTGACGCAACAATGGCGGATATATGTAGTAGATATGCTTTCTAACGCAGCTCCACGTGGTCCGGTTCAAGTCTGTGCTGATACGACCGACAGGTTGTTCAGGGATGGTCACTGACTACTTCGTGGTTCAAAACAATGAAGGTCGACATTGATCACCAGTGTCGCTTAGTTACAGAGAACACTTCTCAAGATTTGGGGCTATTTTTTGGGTGTGGGCCCGAACGCGTTGAGCGAGACTGGTTATTACTGAAGGTCACTGACGACTTGGTTGTTCTTTTGTTGATGTAGGCATGGTCGCTGACTACTGAGATACTTGCGTGTGATGTGATTACATCGACAGGATGCGGAGGTTAGAGCAAGTGTATGTGATGTTACATGTAGATGGGGGGTGCGTGTGTTTCATGTGCAAGGTTACGTGACGCCACTATACGTCGACTGAGTCAATACGTAGTGCATGCAAGGGCTGCATTCAAGGACTACACCATGATGAGTTTGATATTGAGCCTTTGAACCACAGAGTCTGATATCATGCAAACTGCTTATGATATGCAAGTGGATTGCGAATCTTCAGCAAGAACCCTTCAACGAATCAACAATAAACAATCAGTGAGAGGGTCTCAGTGGGAAGTTCACACCTTGAGCTTATCAAACAGGGTGCTACCAGTAACCCTAAGCGACAGCATGCGGCAGCCAAGCTTGCTGAGCAGAGACACTGCGCTAAATATGAGGAAACAAAGACAGATGGAGTCAATAAACAGCCTGTGGTGCCTGCTGTCATCCTTGCTGCCTGCTGCTGCGCCTCCCGTGGGGTTTCCTGGTGCATCTGTGAGGTCAAACGAGTGGAACAGGAGGGTCTGCTTGTCCAGGTCCTTGGGAATACCCACTTCCAACATCTTGACAAGAGCATAGAGTCCGACTGCGGACAGGAACCGACTGCAGAAGGGCAGATGCATGCTTACAAAACATCAGTACAATGTTGGTATGTCTCTGAATGTTACTGTTGTTCATGAAGCGACGTTCGTTGAACACTGAGACGTGAAACGCAGAGGTCCTAGGACACTGCTAGCCACAAATAATAGGTCACATGCATGCAGTTAGCTTGTCATGCAAGCGCCGGGAACCACAACCAGCTTCGCACAACGTATGGTGAGATCCCAACTGTTAGTGACGCAAAGGTCTCTGACAACTGACAACATTTTGCGGCAGATTTTTCATGAATCTTGCATGTTGTTCGTGGCTAGCAGTGTCCTCTTCGCGTGCCAGCGAGGGTTCGGCAGTGCTGGGCTTCGTTACGCAGAAGAACCTTGGCGGTGACAAGCTTCGTGAGTCTATTAATTATCTGAATCATAGTTCACTTGCAACAAGAACACCCCTATAAGCTGGGCTACAAATAGGCCCGAAGGTGACAGGAACAGTGTGTAAAAACTACATATCAAGTGAATAAACAGAGGCCTACAGCTGACCCTGAAGGTGTCCAGAGCGCATCAATACTTCCTGTTGTACGTGGTGTTTGCAGCGTATGAAAGCCGAACAAAAACCGGCCGAGGCAACTTCACACAGAGTCTCGACACACACACTTCTGTATATGCAGGAACGCACGTGAGTGGCCACCAGAGTCCCAGGATTACGTAATGAACGTGCTGCACATGCTCAAAGATCAGCTCCGACAGCATCAGCAGCAGAGATGAAAGGATTCGGGAGACTCCATAGATAGGCGGGATGGACGCTACGGCGATTAGCCACCGGTCCAGAGGGAACCCCTTGATCAGATGCTTCTCACCAAAGCTTTTATCGAAGTAAAGGAACGACGCCACTCCAAAGCATACGACTGAAAGCGCCACCTGTAGCCACATACCCGTATGTTCGGTTCTGTGCTAATACCGAAAGCGCCCGATCGGTGATGATCATACTCGAACACTAGGAGCGATGATGCCACTGATATGGTGCATTCTCCCAGACAGTCGTTCGAGCAACTGCTGACGTCAGCGCTGAGTCCCGAAACATTGTTGTGAGATGGTGACACTCAGATATGCGATATATGTTACACCTGGTATAGAAAATGCGGTGAATATGATCGACAGCAAGGAGTATCACAGGGGATCGTTGACAAGCTGGACAGCCGCATGCATGTACTGGAGAAAAAAAATGGATCCTGCAAATTACGGACCGGGGTGTAGCTTAAAACTTCAGAGTTTGTTGAGGTGCCGTTTGATCGGCCATGGCCGACTTGAAGAACAAGACAGGTGTGAGTTTGTTTTCCTGGCAGGCAACAAAATAGTTCCGTACGGCGCAAAATAGTTTCCCTACGGGGCAAAATCTTATAGTTCCCCAACGAGACCAAATCGTTTCCCACCACACCTGGAATATGAGGGACATCCAGAAGTTGCGCGCATCTCGTGCCTCTTCTTCGCGCATCTGTAGGGTTCTCGCGGTGTCTATCATTCCTCTGTTCGCTCCTACTGCACCCTCAAAGCCACAATTCAGCGATACCGAAACAATAACTGGGCTTGAGATGAACAGAACGGAAAAAAAACCAAAAAAAACACGCTAACCTAAATCCATCACTCAAGTGGTCTTCAAATAACAGGATGGGAGTAAGATAACCGCAACGCGGTCTATGACTACACGAACTTTAGGATTATGCGAAAGTGTTGGTGTAGGCATGCATGACGTGCATTCACTTCCTCCCACTTGAGTCTGCCCGCTTGACCCCATGGTCGAGGAAGACACGATGCGGCCAAAATGCGCCAAATGCAGTAGGGTTTGACCAAAATCTGGACGATTTCAAAAACCCCTGGGACTCCAGGTGATTGTACAAGTGGCTACATACGCAGTGGCTAGAAGCGCACCACGAGGGGAACCTGAAATCGAAAGCCTCACTTCGGAGGTCTCGGTGGGTACAGGGGACTCCGCAGAGAGCTTCGCTGCAGCGAGAGTCTTTTCTATTGAGGATGCCGCCTTCTTCTGGGCTGCTGCGCCAGTTACTTTCTGCACTCACCATTACCTAATGTTACAAGAGGTGACTGCAGTGCACCATCTGCAGCTGACAAGGAGGCCCCTTGTGACTAATTCAGTGGGTGCCAGCTGCCGCCGTCAAGTATCAACACTGCACAAGGCTGAATAGCAGCATGCACGTGCATGTGTACAATGCATGCACGTGCATGTTACACATGCATGCACTTGTCCATGCATGTGTACTGTGCATGCCAGGAACTGTGGCACCGCGGCCGATGGTCAACAGGACCAGCTCCCTGGTAGCCTTTGTGCAGCCATGCTCTAGTTTCTAGTATGAAAGAGGGAGACAGACAAACGGACATCGCACTTTGCACTGCACTATCATGTCTTGAATCCGAGCACATGGTGACCCATCAACAGGTGGCGGACTGCGGTGGGTGACGGATGAACGAGCGTCATGTGAACGTATGGATAGCCGTTTCAGTTCTCTAATCTAGCATATTTTTTTGGCGGAAAAACAAAAGTTCCGGATATGCGAGTGGCGGAATAACGATCTTCTACAACACCCTGACATACTCATTGTCAAACACTCACTGTTCTGTACCATGCACATATCTGCACCTTGCAATATGAGGTCAGGATCATTTGGATACCTTGGATCTGGGGTTTGCCGATTGAATGCACCCTCATCGCGGAAAATGGTCAAAGCATTCTGTCCAACAGTCTGTTAGTTCATCTGCCCAACGTTCCGTACACTAAACCCACACTGCATCCTAAAGGTGACACCACACGATGTTTGGAGGCGTACCATCTTTTTCTTGATGATGTCTTCCTCGGACTTCGAAACGCCGTTGCCACTGGAAGCCACGTTTATTGGGGATGGTGCTGCAAGAGCCGCTTCAGCCACAGCAGCGCCTTCATCTTGCAGCAGAGGCTGCAGATAAACAAAAAAACCTCTGAAAGGGGGCTGTATCTTCGTCCATAGATTGGTGTAGAATTGATACGATTGGCCGCCAAGGCCTCCTTTAGTTGCGTCGATTGTATATAAATTGTTTCGGATTTGTGTGGCAAGACGTCCTGTTTATTTCTTTACAGAACCAAAACTGCTGCTCTGGCAATGAGAGACTTAACAGCCCTCACAGACCGAGGTGTTCATACAGCGTACTGGACTGCTCCAAGCATGGACTGAATCCTGAACACTCCAGCTGTGGCACATGACTGATGACGAATAACTGCGACTTTACACACCAGAATGGACACACAGTGCCTGAAAGTGCGTGAAGAATGGAGACAGCCTCGATTAAGAACAGTAAAAGTTTATCAACATCAGGCGTGCATTTTTGTATGCACGTTCGGCTGGTATTTGGCTGCGTTCAATATGAGCTCGCCTCAAGGCTTAAGTTCCCTCACATGGAGCACCAACACATACCTGCTGGAAGTGTACATATTTCTATGTTCGCATACACACGTTGGAGATTCGACAGTGTAACCGCGACCATCACGCCCGTTCCTTTGCACAAGCTGCCGGCAGTCTGTTAGTACGAACGAAACGATTCCTTGCTGAACAAAGAGCATGCGTTGATGACCAACACCGCACACAAACAGACAGTAGGCGATGTTGAACAAGTGGCCAAGCGTGCGATTATATTGTGACGAAGAAGGGTTTTGACGTATGTGTCAGGTCAGCAACACTGGCAACGTGAAGGCCAGACGGTAAGACATCAGCATCCTACAGTACCTCCAGCAAAACACCGTTATGTCAGGGCAATGTACGTGTTGCTTGCCTTGTATGCGAGATCACGGAGCCGCATAACTTTCACTGAAGAGGTTATCACGCCGCATCTATTATCATACCTAAAGCGGACATCACACCCGAAAGCAGCCGCTAAGGTGTAGCCAGTCATGCAAATACCGTATGCCCAATGCGTATTTAGATACTTCTGGCACGATCGTGCGGCACGACGTTTGACAATAGCAAAAACAGCAGCCATTCAATGGTGTATATACGCCCAGGACATTGCCACATGTCACGATCACGCTTTGATACCTATACTGTAATGTCATGGAATGAGTGGTCAAGGCCAGGGCTGGCTAGCGGAATGCCCGCCTTGCCACAAGGTGGCACGGCGCCTAAGCCTTGACCGCCGTACATAAGCGTGTATACACAGTACAGAACGTAGTGAAAGCACCTGCTGAACATCAGAGGGAGCCATCAGTCCGGGCTGCAGACGTATGACCGTCTTAGTGATTCCGGAAACTCGGAGAGTCAGACCAGGCTCTGGATGCTGCCGTTAGGTGCAAGATCAATCTGACAAGCAGTTTTGGCACCGGGAATAGACTTTAATGCGTCCTTACGATGTATATGTGGTGCGTGAACGATCACGACAAGGCAGAACGCGGGCGCCAACTATCTCGAGATAAGTTATCGGTGCTGCCACCGATCGACGTGGAGCATGACCTGGTCACTGGAGATGGTGACTCAGCGTGCCCAACACCATCCGCCCATGTACAGTGATTGCCTAAAGCTGGCTAGTATCAGGGGTGTGCCGTGTTCTCGACACTGCTACGAATGCAAGTTCTATGGTCGAATACCAGAGCAGATTCTGTCAGTTTTGGGCAATTCAGGAGTTTGTAAACGACTAGCTGGAATTACACACAAGGTGAAACACAAAGTGTTATGACAGCCAGCGAATCTTCACCTATCACATGTTAAACCCTGCCTTTTTTCACACATGAGGCTCGCGCATTTCTGGGCCGCTAGCTGCCTCTTCCTACCAATTGATAGCACAATCCTGAATAAATAAATAATGCGGTGACTACGCCATACTCATTTTGATCTTCGGCCTCAGCGCCACAGTGGCGGATTTGTATGCAACTCGTTAATGGGTAAACCACCAGACACCCTTAACGCACCCGGTGCAGAAGCTGGAAAAAAAGAGGAGAGGTGGCTCTTGCCGGACAGGGTTCGACCCCTGCACCTCGTTGGAAAACCACTTCAACACTCACAGGCCTGAAGCCGAGGTGAAGGTCAAGACCAGTGCTCCCTATTTCTTAGGTGTGTCACCTGACAAATGAAGCGACACTGGTGATCACAGCTCTCTACATGCAACGCAGCGTGGTCAACGTTCACCCTTTCTGAAGTTCACCACGCAGGTGCGCCTTCTGCTGCACCTTAACCCTTTCGGGAGGGGGGGGGGGGAGGGTGGGGGGGGGTACACTGAACCCCTCGGACTCTACATTGGTTGGCCCCCAGGGCGCTTAGTATGACATTCGAACTGGGGTTGCTTTTCCTGTCATTTGGGCACTTTCACCACGGTCCCTTCATAAACATGGTCCCCCCGCTCTTCCACTCAACAGGCTTGGGTGTACTACCACAGAAGGGGTGACCATCATGCCTGTCCAGACCTACAGTGCCATTCTATTCTCCTTAACATGCTGTTTGAGGCTCAGGCAAGCCTGTGGCGTGCACTGTTCGGATGCAGCAGACCCAAAGTGTCATCTACGTTGCCACCTCACCCCGTCGCAGCTACGCATGGCGAACATGCATGTGCTGATGCATCAACCCTGCAGCCTGAGCATGAAGAGGTGTGTGCCTTCTGGACTTATTGATGGGTAAACATGTGCTCGGATCAACGATACGTTATTGTGCACGTGTGGAGAACAAGCTGCGCAAGATAGTAGCATCACAAAATGGAACGTAGAACAGAGGAATGTCTAGCATTGTTATGTTACGTAATGTTCCAATGGTGTCACAGATATGACATGGCTACAGAAGCCCCTGAAGCCACTGCTGCATGCATGGATTGTGACTAGATCATGATCCTTCACTGCACACTATGCTGTGGGAGCCTTCCTGCAGTGTCTAGACTTCCAATGTTCTCCGCACTTTCTGTCGAACATAGCCAGAGTAGTTTAACTCCTGGACATCTCAGCGCAAGTAAGGAAAGGCGTGTGGAGGTACGTGCAATCATGTGGAGGTGGAGGGTGCGTCAGTTAAGTTGGTGTTGACAGAGGGTGGACGGTGCCATTCAGAACGATTATTTTGGCATCCTTTAGTACCATTATGGTCGGTGATTTAACTTTCACTTTACAGCCATTTACAGTATGAATAATTACCGCATTAAATGGGCTTTGGCTGCTGTAATTTACATCCCTGCTGAGCGTGAGAAATGAAACAGGGGTTGAGGTGCGTGCAATCAGGTGGATATGGAGGTGCAGGTCCTCAGGGCAGTGCCCCATCTGGCTGCTTCCATTCTAAAAGAGTCTTGCATGGGTCTGATCCAGCAGCTGCAGCGGCTCCCACATGAGTTCTACTCTGACGCCTTGCAAGCTGCAGACTATGCTGCAAATGTGTGTGACAGGGGCACTGAAAACGACGCCATTTGGCAACTGGTGCAACCCCACAGCTCCTGCATCACTAACCTGAAGCTGCCCCATATCACCGCTAGATGTCCTGGATGCGACGCGCAGCATGCATTACCACGTCAGGAATGCAATGCACCGTGGCATATGCTGTCATGCCAGAACTTTGGTGAATCTTCGATCAGGCGAGGAATGTGGGTACTGCTCGCCCGCCTAACAGCCCTGCAGCATCTTGACCTCGATGGCAATGATGTATCTTATGATCGAGCCCTCCCCCTGCCCACCATTCTCCGCAGCAACCCTACATTAACCTTCCTCGACCTAAGTGAAACCTCACTGCTGGCCACTGCGACTGGTGCCTTTGTGCCGGTGCTCGCCAGCCTCAAAAGCCTGCAGCACCTCAATCTGCGTGGCAGTTGCATCGTGACGGTGGTAGACACCAAGCTTGCGCCCGTGGTCGGCCGCCTGACAGCTCTGCCTTATCTAAACCTCAGTAAGAACCGTTTGGCTGCCGAGGATTTCGAAACCCTGGCACCCCATCTCGCAAGACTCCACGGCTTGAAGCACTTATTCATAGCTGAAAACTTGATGCTTGGCAGCGGCGCCCGCGCCTTTGGCCCCCATCTCGCCACCTTACAATGCTAGCAGCAGTTGGATGTCAGTTCCTGTTTTTCGGGAATGGAGGATAATGCAGCCCTGGCTCCTTATCTCAACAGCATGCATGCATTGCAGCTGCTGAAAATGAGCGACAATTTCAAGTCGCATGCTGAAACCGAATCACTGGCGCACCAACTCGCCAGCCTCACCTCCTTGCAGCACCTCAATCTCAGAAGCAAGCGCGTCCGCGAAGATGCCACCCTAGCACTAGCTTGACATTTCACCGGTTTCACCAGATTGCAGCACCTGTACTTGGGCCGGTACCGACTCAACTATGCACCCAATCTCCCTGCTCTCGGCACCTTGTATCATCCGATCCTGGAATGAAAGCTAGGTTCCCGTCCGGGCGCCAGAAATTAGGGGTCGTTTTCTCGCCTCTGGCACGCCAGCATCTGGTTTGTCGAAAGTTCTGGAATGCAAAGCTACCTGCTCACAATGAGGACTTGTCGGATGTTGTTATTTTGTTAAAGTGTAGATGTCGCGGTGGAACAGCGTGGAAGCATGCCACAGTTCTAACTTGTGGTTCGGGCAGCATTTCGGGTCGCTTATGAACTGAGCTTTGGGCGAGGTGTAGTGTGGGTGTGGCACTCCAGTCGGGTGTACCTTAGGTGTGGCTTAGGGCACACAAAGGTGGTAGCAATATGCTGGGGGCGGTGTGGCTTAGGGCACATCAAGGTGGCAGCAACATGCTGGGGGCGGTGTGGCTTAGGGCACACCAAGGTGGCAGCAACATGCTCGGGGCGGTGCAACAGATGGCCAGAGGTGCAGGTCGACATAGTGAGGTCATGAGCAGCGGACAGCATCGCTGCCGGAGACGGTGAAGCTGGCTGGGAGAGGGCATCGTGGACCTCGACACGGATGCATTCACACCCGGTGGTGGCGGCGACCGTCAAAACCCTCTGTGGCACAGCCAGAGGAGGGGGTGAATGCACCATAAAATCCCCTCTTTGCCGACCGACACCGCGCACCCAGTAAGAAATGCGTTTGGGGTTGCGGTATAGGTATATGTATGACAATCTCGCCATGCTCTTGGCGGGGAGATGGGGGGGGGGGTGCTGGCGATGGGCTTCGGCATGCAGAGCCATAACTTGCAGACACGCAAGAAGGCATGGCTGGGTAGGCTGGGCCTTGCCAACCTTTTCTGGACTGTTCCCAGGGATTCACATCATCACTCCCGAAAACCAAACAGGTTACACACGACTACCTGTCCTGCAAACTGTACTGCATTGCTCGTGCGTGTCAGCATGCTTGGAATTCATGCATGGAGACTCTTGCTGATGCATTTCTGAAGTACGAGCGCCTTCGCTTCGCATGAATCTGACGAGGACAGTAGAAACAGTAACACGGTGATGTTCGAGCAGCAGATCAACACGGCGATTCAGGCTGAGAGCATTGAATAGAGGCCGTGTAAGGTGCAGTTAACTGGAGATTTTGTGCGAAAACAATTTCCTAATCAGCCTGTCGGTAAAAGCCATAACCGAACATGCTTCACATGCATCGACTGACATCTGTCACGACATGTACGTATGAATCCCGAAGGTCCTTCGCTTTGTGCTCTTGTGAGAGCTTAACACAAGTCCAGCAGCGCGCTACACAATTATGCCTTGGTGTACAATTTAGCACGGGGTATCTCGAGATGCTCTGGCAAGTGCGCATGACCAACGCTTTCACACATGCACGGGGTGGGCGGGCCGCTGCGGACACCGCGGCGGAAGTTGGAGGCAGGGGCATGGTGACAGGGGAGGGGGACTGGGGGGGTCCAGGTGGCATCGATGGAAGAGGCTGTGTGTTGCGTCGGAGCTGAGTGACCACCACACCACCACGGCGGCATAGGTGGTGCTAATGGTGGGAGGAGGTGGCTCAATCATGTGCAGCGCGCCAAGGAAGATGTCAAGGTATGGGCAGCGGGCGTTGGCCGCCATTGTTTTAGTAATCTTCGTACAGAGCGTTGTCGAGTGCACAAGCACATGATACGTGTCATGCGCCGAAATTGCCCGCTAATTGCAGTGCTGTACACGTACGGGTCTGCATGCAATCACACAATGCATGGATGCTCTGATGGGTGTATTGCTGAAGTCTCCGCAGCGTTGCGTCCTATGGTTCTGACGTTCAGTTCAAAAGAACTAAGAAGTTTTTTGCTAATCGGGAACCACGCCATACCCAAGAAGGGCTTCGGCCTCAGCACCCTCGAAGGGGTGGGAAAAATATGGTTCTGACGTTCGCAATGGTAATAATCAGGTGGTGGTGGGAACAGCAGACCAACACAATCTCTCAGTCTCGGAGTGTAGTCTGGTCGTAGTTGAAGATGCAATTGAGTGTAGGCATTGCCTGAGGTGGATTTCCATTTTAACCTGAAAGCAGAGGCATGTGCATGTGGGAAATGAAGATTATTCTCATGCATGAAGTGACCCCTGTCACCATGTATGCTCGGGCATCGTGATGGATCTTCGCGCTGTGCTGCTGTGAAAGTTTGCCCAAACGCAGAATGCGTATGCATTACATCGTTCTAGCATGGTGTACATGACTAACTAGTTGATCGATGCTAGTGCAGAAGCGCTCCACCTGCCTATAGCTACCGGCACAACTGCTGTGAGACGCTAAAACCTCGAACCAAAAGTTCCATGTCTTCCAAATGTCTGATATAGAATCCTATCTCGTGACCCAGGGACCCGAAGGGCTGGTGCTGCATACACCGCTGCAGCACTATGTGGTCCCTGAAGACTTCATCGCCAGGAGCTCTTTGTTGCGTCAGGCTCTGGACACCGGTACCGATCAGGAACACACGGCTGTGTCCTTACCTACAGGCGTGCTCGGCTCTTGGCTTGCTGCAATGGAAGCGCTGCAGTCGCGATCGGCTGCTGGCGCATCAGACACCTCAACGGGAATAGCCTTCCAACCACAGATTGCACAATTCATCCGGGTGCACGGACTTGAACGCATATGTGATTTAACGCCTAGTTTTCAAAGACGGCGGGGCCATGTTTGGTCAACACGGTAGCAGCTTGTGCAGCCATGCGCAAATGGATATACATCATGCAGCTAATCCTGTGCCAGGATTACAGCACGCCAACACATGTACCACTCCAACCCGACAACTGCATCTTGAAGAGTGTGTCGTTGGGACTGCGGATTGGGGATTCACCCAGCCTGCCATTCTGCAGGCTGCAGAAGCACACGCTGTGCTGTTTCGCAGCCACGGACTGACTAGTCGGCCATTGCGAGCCCGCTGCACATGCAAAACATAGCATTTGCGCAGGTAGCGGACTTCGTGGACGACCAGGAGACGCTGCAGCAGTTGATCAAGCATGTGGCTGATTGGATACTGAAGCCTAGACCCGGCCAGACTCCCTGCAAGCGTACATTCACGCAGCATCAGGAGGAAACCTGCGCAGGTGCATCACAAGAAACGTCAGCACCTAAACCTAGCGAGGTGTGGTGCTACCTGCTTCAACACACTCTTGGCCAGAACCAGGCACACTGGCATTCATGCTCTAGTCTGCCGGACAGAGACTGGAGTATACAAGGAGGAGAACTGTAGAGATACAAAGGTTATGGGTCGATCACCTGAGTCGACTGCGCGGCTGAACGTCTGAGAGAGGGGCTAGACTCTTAGCGTTCGTGTCCTCACGATTCCAACTGCTGTTTTTGTCTACATTCGTGATTGAATAGACATGTCTGCTGAAGCTAGTAGTTCTCAGCTTCCAAAGCTATCCCGTGCAAGTAACTGGGACGTTTGGTGTGCCCAGTTTACTGAGTACGTGCGTCAGAAAGGTCTCGCACGATGGCTCACGGAAGTGCCCGATGCCGGGGCTATGTCAGGCGAGGCGAAATGCAAGGGGCATATGATTCTGTCTACGTATGTTGTCGCCTTGATTCGTATCATTCAGAGTGCCAGTACCGTGTCTGCTGCGTGGACTGCTCTTAGGGAAGATTTCCTTGGTAGAGACCGTGTTCGTCGACATGAGATCAACCGGGAAAGTAAAGATTTCCGCCAAAAGAAGGGTGAGTCTTTTATGTCATACTGTGACCGCGGTGCTAACCATTATGCGAAGGTTGGCGCTGTTGACGGTAGTACTGCACAATTCGCTGACAACTTTATTCTTGGTCTATGCGAACCTTTCTGTTCCATCAACAATTCTCGTCTCACTAAGGTTGTTGATGATCAGGGCTTTGAAGCTCTAATTTCTGAAGTGCGCCAATCTAGCCGTTTGTGCGTTGCTGACAATGTGAAAGACGGCGCCGCTTTTGCGGCGAATGGCGGTGGCCATCGCGGTGGCCTTACCTTTAAAGGTGAATGTTTCTACTGTGGCAAATCAGGCCATAGAAAGATTGATTGTCGTCGCAGAAAGTATGATGAGCGCATGGGCCAGATAAAGCCTGATGCGATACCGCCTCCTACACATCCCAAAGCTGACAAGCAAAAGTGGCCTGCCGCCGCTATGGCGTGTGATGGGGTAGCCATGTCTGCATCCGCTAGCCACTCCACGTCACATGTGCTGTATAATTATTGCAGCACGCAGCATGTTGTTACTGATATGAACTACCTCACACAGTACAGCCCCAACTCATCGGTCAAGTACATGAGAATGGGAGGAAATGAGCGCCATCCTGTGTTAGGAGAGGGCGATCCGATTCTGGAAGGTGGTCCCGCAGGGGACATTGTTCTGCAGCATGTGCTTTATGTTCCTGGCATGGTTCATAATTTGACCTCTAGAGCTGCAGTTGGCAGAGCTGGTCACACTACAATCTGCAAAGGTGAACACATTCGAATCATGCGTGGAGAGGACGATGTTGTACTTCTCACTGGAACTTCCAGCAGTGGTATGGCACAGTTTTTTGCACACTGGGAGAATTCCACTTCTTCTTCGATGACCCCTGATGACAATGCCTCTACAAGTGATGAATCTGCTTCTGAGTCAAACGCGGACCCACCAGAAGGCTGTGCCCTAGCCGCAAGTGCCAATGCAGCTATATCATTGAGTCTTGCCCATGAACGGCTTGGGCACCTCAACATTGCTCAGGTCAAACAAGTTGCTGCCAGTGATGCAGTTACAGGTCTGAAGTTGTCCGGTGACACCCGCGAGACAGATGCATGTCTCACATGCACGGCTGCGAAGCAAACCCGGGTCAGTTTCCCACGTTCAGACAGTAGGGCATCCAAGCCCATGGAGCTCATTCACATGGACACTGTCGGTCCCCTCCAGAAGCAGGGGTCTGATGGCTCTCGGTATGCAGTCTCTGTACATGATGATTTTTCATCTTACAGTGATGCGATTTGTGTTTCCGGCAAGGACGAGTTTCTGATGCCGTCATTGCACTGCTTATATATTGGCAACGTCAGAGTGGGCACCTTGTGATGGCCTTCCGGTCTGACAATGGTACTGAGTTTCAAGGTGAGCTTGATGTATGGTGTACAAAGCATGTGGTTCGCCGAGAGTACAGCGCACCCTACACGCCTGAACAAAATGGTAGGGCAGAGCGCCTGAATCGTTCAATCATTGAGCGCACACGTGCCTTGCTGCTCCAACGCGACTGCCCACAGAAGTATTGGCCCCTCGCTATGATAACCGCATCATTCCTTCGTAATAGGGTTCCCGTTGTAGCACAACCCTATGCACCACTTGAGTATTTCCTCCGCAACGTACCAGATCTTTCCATACTACGTGTGCTTGGCTGTAGCGCGAGCCTGTCTGTCCGTAAGAAGAAGCGTGGTGGCAAGTTGAACGCTGTCAGCTCCAACGGCATATTCGTTGGTTACAAAGAAGGATCCAAAGGCAGCTACTGTGTGGCAGTTGGGAACACAGTCCATGTATCCCCAAATGTTGTTTTCCGCGAGCAAATGCGAGGAGATCATGCCCCACAGCACGTTACCACAGATTGTGCTAGCGACAGCGATACCGATTCGGAGGTAGACGTATCTACAGATGCTGCCACGCCAATGCATAGTGTCGCTCCCCCAGCTGATCCCCACCACCTTCCAGCTCCCGTGCTACTGGGGAGTGCTGGGGGTGACACTGATGCTGACAGTGTGGAGGGCACCCAGGTAGAACAACTAGAAGTGGTGATTGCGGACCCAGCCGAGGTGGCTGAGGTGACCCAGGAGGAGTCAGCCCCCCCGCGGCAATCCTCCAGACCACGACATGCACCTACCTTCTACATGCCTGGCACAGCCTTGGCAACGGAGGGCATTGCAGAGTCAAATATTGTTTCAGATGCGCCCATGCAGGGCAGACCGTCCACCGTAACCGGTCGAACCGTACCGAAATATTATGCCGACATTGCCAACCGGGGCGATATGCAAGACCTGTGGTACGATTCGTACAACAGGGAGATGACAAGCACTAGAGAGATGGGAGTTGTTGAAGAAATTGCAGAGAAAAATGTGCCTGCGGGTGCTCGGACACTGACCTCCAAACTCGACTTTCGCAACAAGTATTGTCCCAGTAGTGACATTACAGACCGGAAGACCAGGTTGTGTGTGCACGGCTACAAGCAGGTTGAGGGCCTTGACTACAATGCAACTACTGCCCCCACCGCAGCGGCCAACAGCACACGTCTGTTCCTTGCTGCGGCCGCCCACAACGATTGGATTGTCCACCAGATGGATGTCACGACGGCATTCCTCCATGCTCCTCTCAAGAAGGCACTGTATATGAAACCACCGCCTGGTATTCCTGAATTACAAGGCAAGATGTGGAGACTTCACAAGGCTTTCTATGGTCTGAAGCAGTGAGCCAACGTCTGGTATGCTACGCTTTGCCATGAGTTATGCAAGTTTGGTTTCAAGCCCTGTCTGACTTATCCTTGTTTGTTTGTGAAACAGACTGGTAGAAGTCGTACCTGTCTTCTCGTGTATGTTGATGACATACTCGTTGGGGGGAAGTTGTCAGATGTTATCTTGGCAAAGCAGCATGTGGCGAAATGTTTCAAAACGAAAGACTTAGGTGTTGCTTATCACTACCTAGGGTTTGTGATCCACCGTGATGCATATGGTATTCGTCTCAGTCAGGAACACTACATCAAAGTGATTCTTGAGCGATTTGAGTATTTGAATGCCCATGGCAAACGTACGGCATTCAATGAGGGCACTGCGAAAGAGTGTTCTGTGCGCCGTCAGTGTGAGAGTGCAGAAAAGAAGAGAATGTCGTTCAGATCCGTTGAGCATGCATGCCAGTGTGAATCCTATGACTCCGAGATAGACTTTCCTGCTTTCGTTGGTGCAGTGATGATTCTTGCAACTAGGTCTTGGCCTGATATTGCATACTCTGTTGGTGTCCTGAGTAGATTTGTTGCAGTACCGATGGCGATCCATGAGCTGTTGGTCAAGCATCTGCTCAGGTATTTGCAAACCGCTATTGATTGGGGTTTGTGGTTTCCTTCCGCAAAATACCTTCGTGAATGTTCCAGTGGTGTTCCACCACACATGTTGCTGTATACTGATGCCGATCACAGTGGTGAAGAGAAGTAACGCAGTACATCTGGATGCATTGTATATGTGTTTGGTTGCAGTATTGCCTGGGAATCCAAGGTACAGCCCACGCCTGTCGAGAGTACCTGCGCAGCTGAGTTTGTTGCTGCATGCATGGGCGAGAACGCAGTGATGTGTTTACAGGATCTGTTGTTTGAAATGACTGGCTAAGAGATTGAGGCTGAGCTACTTGTTGATAATCAGAGTGAAGTAGGAAAGCACATTCGCCCTGCTGGTGGAAACATGTGGTTGGATTTGAAGTTGCGAGTGGTGCACCAGCGACATGTGGACAAGTTCATTACCATCCGGTACATCCCAACTACATAACAGAAGGCTGATGTGTTCACCAAGAGCTTCACTCCAGCTAAGCATGATGAAGCAGTGTACATGCTTTCGATGTACTGTGACAAGATGCAGGAAGCTGAGTTTGACACTAAAGTAGAGTTGTCTGCGTTGCGGCGCAACGGTGTGCAGATACCCATGAAGAAGCATGTGTGTATTTACCATGGAGGCAAGGAGTGCTCCACATGCAAGACGTTTTATGAAACTTTCAACTGATGAGTATTTCGTGTTGCCAGAGATTCTGATCATAGTTGTTCGATGCTAGAATATGGGGGGAATGTAGAGATACAATCACGGTGTGAGGGTGATGCATGTATGTTGGGTAACACCATGCATCATAGGTGAATAAGTCATTGCATGTTATTACCAGTTGTGCACTATCATAGCTCCGTTGTGCACTACCTTAGCTCGGTTGTGTACTGAACAAGTGTTTGTGTGCATGGTTCAGTGGAGAGAGCTGTCTCACTAAGCACTCGACTTAGTGAGAGCTTGGCGTGTAGTATGACACATGTTGCTTAGGCTTGAATGCGTCTCTAGGACTATATAAGCAGTAGACGTAGTGTGGCCTGCACGTTCAGCTTAGTGCTAAGTGCAGCTACACTACAGGTATGCTTTGGTAACTGAGATGCTGTGTTGCACGTGCATGGTTGTGTTGTGGTAGTGACAGCTATGTCATGCACCATTGAGGCAACTACATTGTAACGGTCAGCTTAGTGATAAGTGCAGCTACACTACAGGTTCCAAAAGAACGTAGTGAAAAAACTTTCGTGCTCCCTACTGTCCCTCCTTGCCATACCATGTCCTGGTCTTGGGATTGACCTTCAACTCAGCCGCGGGCCCGTGAGCGTGAAAGTGCTTCTTACCACGAGGTCCTAGGTTCGAACCCCGCTCCGGCTAGAGCCACCTCTCGAACATTTTTCGGGCTTCTGAGCCGGGTGCGTAAAGGGTCTCTGGTGGTTCCCCCTTTACCGAATTTCATGGTTTCCGCCACTGTGGCGCTGAGGCCGAAGCTCAAACCGAGTTTGGCGTAGTCCCCGAAAATTTAAAATTTCTATTTTTATGTTTGCTCCCCATCTCTCCATTCCCCAGCCAAAGTATCCAGAGCACCCTCACCCGGCCAACGCCATCTGGGAAGATCGCCTGAGACACATCAACTGAGCAAAAAACATGAATGTCACCCAACGAATGCGCTCCGGTGGTACATGAATGTCACCCAACGAATGCACTCCGGTGGTACATGTGGTCATATTATTACGCCGCAGTAAAAGGGGTGTTTGAAGCGACATGCATTCCATGCATTGTACTCTAGTCTAAGTCTCTGACATACTGAGGCCTAGCATTACCGACTAATGACAGTGGTTAGGCTACCCTCCGGTATATATAGGCTCTTGCGTGTTTGAGTTCCTTGCAGTAGCCAACGTATATCTGCTGCCATCACAAGTGTGCTATGACTCATGATTGTGCGCATACTCTTCATTGTAAAGGCAGTAACCTAACGAACTGTCATCACATGGTGTATCTACTGTCATCACAGGGTGCCTGGCACCTAGGAAGCAGACCCAACTGTGTTTCAACAGGTGTAATATGTGTATGAAACCAAGGTCGCTGACCACAAAGATATGTAGTGCTTCATAGCAACAGGCCTCTTCTGTGGTTCCTTTGGAAGAACTGGTGAGGAATGCCACGAGATGACCCGATAGAAGTTTGCAGGCTCTGAGATTTCTTGATGCCATAAAGATTCTTCTGTACATGCTTGCGGATGTTGCAAGCAGCATATTCGGGATGTTCAGCACCAAGCCACTCCAACTGAAATCGGCCAACATGAGCAGGTGGTGCTGGTGCAACCGGAGCAGCTGCTGGTTCAGGTAAAATCGCTCTGGATGATGGCACAGGATGATCAGTCCGGTCGTGATGACTAGGTGCAACAATGACACGAGGGACTGGTCTGTCATCGAAAACAACGTCACCGGACCCAATCAATCGACGTGTACCAGTGTCCATGACGCGAAATATAGCGGTCTTTCCTCGACCATCACTGGCGTATCCAACCTGGATGCCAGGTGCTTTCCGACGTGCCATTTTGTCACCATAAGAAGTAATCTGATAATAGCACTTCGCGCCAAGCGGGTGGAGATGCGACAGGCTCGTAAGTGGGCGTTGGTAGAACACTTCGTACGGAAGGCGTCGCGAATTCCCTGATGAGGGGTGCGATTCAACACGTAAACAACACCTTGAAGAACGTGCTTCCATGCATGTCTCGGAATGGACCGAGCATGGATGACAGCGCGCAAGCGAGGGATGAGAGTGCCATGGAAACGCTCAATCATGCCATTTGACTGAGGAGTACCAGCTGGTGATAGGCAACGCGTGATGCCTAGTTCGCGTAGACATGACGTGAAAGACTCGGATGGAAACTCACCGCCGGGACCAGTGTGCAATGCAGTTACCGGCTTGCCAGCGCGATCCATATGACTGATGAGGTTGCGTAACTGTAACTCAGTTTCGCTTTTGGTACGCAAGGGGTACGCAAATGCAAATCGACTGCCTTCATCAATAGCTGTCAAGAGAACATCTGGATCAAACGCTTTGGGAAAGCAGAGGTCGGAATGCAGAACTGCACCTGGAGGTGGTGGTGGTTTGCGGGTATCACGTGATGCACGAGGGGTCCTTACTCCTTTTCCAAGTGCACAAGATTCACACCCAGCTGCAATGCGTGGTGCCTCGATGGTTATAGGAATCAGTTGTCTTTTCTGAAGCTGCTGGATAACATGGGAACCTGGATGAGCGAGGCATTCATGCCACAGAGATCCCGTGTCGGCGTTGCAAGCTTCTAGGGCGGAGTGGGTAAACTCATGTGGAGGCTGTAGAGTTCCCTGAATGACAAAAATGTCGCGCATTATACAATGCAAGGGTATCTCGATGTTGCCATTCAATGATATATGTGCCCAGACGTGCGTAGCTTGCAACAAAAACCTGTTCGCTTCAGCAATTGGCGTGCACTAAGTAGGGTGCGGCGTGCATTCTTCACGTGTCGCACATTTCTAACTTCATGCAGCTTCTCAATGCCACGAGCTGTGCATCTCAAAATCAAAGTGCCAGTGCCCAGTATAGGCGTGCGCTCGTTGCCGCCGTACTGGATGAAATCACCTGGCGGCACAGGCGTATAGTCATACAGCAGGCGACGATACGGTGTCAGATGCACAGAACAACCTGTATCATAAATATCAACATTGTCAGGTTGCGTGGAGGGAGCAGCGAGCGCATCTTCGACATCTATCATGCTGATGGGCTCATCCCTGACCTCCTCTTCAGCAGCATGAAATCCCATAAAATCATAGTCTTCTTCTTGACCATGGTACCCGGCAGAGGGTGGATGGGAACCAGAGGGTGACCGGTACTCATTAATAGCAGGCGCTCTGTCAGGGCAAGTGTTGCACCAATGACCATAGCATCCACATACATGGCAATGCTTCTGAGTGGTGGGTTGATGATCAAGGCCATATGGAGGGAATCTACCATGTCCACGATGCCCGCGATTCTGATCCGATGGAGGATCCTCAGGATCACGATCGAATCTGTTCTTCTGGTCGAATCTGCCGCCGCGATTTCGTCCACGGCCGCGATTGCGTCCCCTGCCACCGAATCTACCTCTTCCAGCAGGAGATCTGTGTTCTGCATTGGCAGACTCACCACCAGAGCTCTCATTGACAATTTCGAGAGATCGTAGCATGGAAGACAGCGACAGAATGGGCTTGAACGGCGTGATTGCATGATCGTGGCGACCAGGTAGGAAACGTGCAGCAAGCCCATCAACAACAGCAGCAATCAAACTGACTTCAGCACATGCATCTGCAGGACGCACAAGTTTTGTGCGAACTGTTGTCGCACGCTCGAGGTACTCGTGTACCGTTTCTTCACCTTGCTTCAGATTGGCTAGACTCCGCCGCAATTCGCCGACAGACGCTCCCATGTGATCGGTAACGTATTTGCAGATGGCTTGATCAGCCTCAGGCGCGGATTTCTTCTCATCGATAAGAAACTTGTAACTCTCGGAAAGCGTAGATCTAATGATACTCAGAGCAATGGAATTGACTTGTTAGTCATTTGCGCCGCGCTCCTCCAATAGCAGGGCGGGATTCCGCAGCGTAAACGTATGCTCAAGAGATTCCTTCCAGAGAAAGAAAAAAATTAGAAAGTCCCATCATCGAAAACAGTAGGCGAAGCACTTTCCCATCGTGCGTTCGTCGCAGCGGTAACTTGTTCCGCAGTAGGTGCCATGAGAACGGTAGTAGACGTAAGTGGGAAGATGGGCACAGGAGCTCCTTCACACGAATGCTAATTTGCTCAAAAACAGAAGGCTCGACATCTCCAATGAATGCTAATTTTTCATCAGATGGAGGTCACAGACGAAAGCTCATATTGGACCTGCCCAGCTCTCAGAGCGGATGCTAATGTCCGCAGGAGAAACATCATTGCGCAGCTAGTGCTTGGACCCATAACCTATCAATTTACATCCGTCCACCACTGTTTAGCGGCTAAGCTGCTGCTTATATACCATAAGGTATGTGCACACAACAAGGGTACTGAACACATGCAGTTTGTTTAGTAGAATGTAGTCTGATCTCAAGATCCTCCATGCATGTCAAGAAGCTTCTAGATGAAACCTAGATCCATATCCTGACAGCCCTCTCCATCGAAACCTATTCAAACTAATGTTTCGCGCGGAAACAGTGCAGTTTTGGGCGCACATCTGGCCGGAATCACTCCCTCAGTTCTGAGGTGCGTATGTGGCCCCCATGGTTGATTACTTCGGAACCAGGGTTGCTGACATAGGCTTGAATTGTGTTGTATATTCGTCAGTCCCAGAAACAAAGTTGTCATAGTGGGCTGTGGATGAGGGGCCATTTCCTTCCGAAACGGGTGTGGAGCATCAAGGTGGGATAAGTGATGTGAGGGAAAGTGCTTACATGAGTGGATTGTTATGACTGTACAACAAGCTGTTCTGCAACACTGTGTTCACTGATAGGGATTCTGGCACTGACTTCTATGTAGTGACTGTACTGTCCAGCTGGCATCCTTCCCAAAAGCAACATAAAGGGTTGCTGTGCGGTAATGGCATGCCTGTGTTAGCAGCCGCTCTACTCAGCAACAACGGCATCCTGAGAGCATCGGATTCTGGCCCGTTGTTACCATTCCCTGTGCGCCACATGTTTTGCTCGAAGCCTTAGCTACATGTCTCAGTGATCACTGTAGCTACATGTCTCAGTGATCACTGTAGCTACATGTCTCAGTGGTCACTGACTTGATTACAGTATCAGCATGACAGCAGTCGCCGTACAAAGGCATACCCATATGGACTTCAAGTTGCTCGACATGGTGCCTGCATTTGATTCAATCCCCGCTGACAGGTCTCTCTGCTGGAACGTAGTGGGTGTCCCCAAATGCATTTTGCGACGACATATACCTGTGGCACGTGCACGTGCGCTTGTATGATGTACCCCCTGTCCCCATGATGCCCCTGACCGCCACTGCACTCAGCTATGTCAGTCAGAACGATAAAATAAGGCAGAGCTCTTGCCTTTGGTTTCTTTGGCTGTACACTTCACATGTGACGGAGGCATAGTGTGTAAGAATTCACGGCCCCAGCAGATAGTATTCAGATGCTGAACGGAACCAAGTGAGGTAAGACGTTCAAAATCGAAAGCTTTCGTTCAACGTCTGAGACATGCCTGATTTAGAATCATATATCGTGACCCGGGGAGTCGAAGGGATGATGCTGCAGGCTCGTACTCCCCAGCATGTGGTTCCGCACGACGCCATCGGCAGGAGCTCCGTGCTTCGCCAGGCGCCGGACACCGGTGGTGTAGAAGAACCAACGCTAGTATGCTTTCCCAACGGTGTGATGGACTATATCATACATCGACCCCACAGTTCTTACGTGTGTCTGCACAGGGAAGTTGAAGTCCAATTCTGCCACTTCAACTGTGACTCGCTATGATCCTGTAGAGGTTTCCCGACGTGCACTTTTCCGAAACGGTCTCGTCATGCATATATTTGTTTATCTTCAGGTACAAAAGTCGTGTCATGCATATGTTTATTTGTCTCCAGGCATAACTTTAGAAACGTCGATCGACAATTCACGCCACGAAAACTTGCAAGCTTCTTTGTGGCACGTGTCTCCGACTCGCTGTATAAAAGGGCCACAGTCGACACCTATGACTTATATAAACAGTACGGTGGGATGTGTGCAGCGCTCATCAAGGCCATCACGGGTTTTCAAGTCAACCATGTCGGCGGCGGGACAAAATCGCGGCGGCCGATGAGCCTTGAAATGCGCTTCGATGACACATGCCACAAACCGAGGTGCTGGCTTGCGAACGAGAAAACAGACAATTCGTTTCAGCAGATCACGCTGGAGAACCCTCAGCTGCATATTCAAGACGAGAACGACGCACTGAGCCGCGAGGGGAAGTTTTCTGAGGATGACATAATTGTTCGCATCGACTATGAAGACAGCCCCAACATTACTATCATTGACACTCCTGGTGTGGACTTCCGTTGTTCCGAACACTCCCATTCAAGAAGGGTGCCTGATCCTGTAGCTACCGTCTGTATCCACGAAAACATCACTGTGCATGGGCATGTCGACCTTCAATATTGTGCATCTGATCTCAGATGTGCAGTGGTGAACATATCATCGACCTCTTCCAACCGTCCTCGAAAAATGGCGCACGGTTCTGTATTCCACCCCTTCGGAGGTACTAAGGCTGAAACCCTTCGTCGGTTTGGCATGGTGAACCCCAAATTATATTTAATTTCCTATTCATGATGTTCTTTTCCTTCCATGTCGATGTACCTTCATCCAAGCGCTACCTCGCACTGTCTGCATCTCCACCAACGTTCCAGTTTGTTTAGAAAGGACTGCCGTCGTCTGATATCGTAGGTATGTTTGCGACTAGCTGCCTGGCAAGCATGTCAACTCTTCAAGAGGATTCGAAAGGAACGCACAAATGCCGCAGGCCTGATTTCTGCGGCTGTGGTCAAGCCTGAGTCTCTGCGAGCAGCTGAAAAGGTACAACGAGTCGTGGAAGGAACGATGTCCAACCCCCGCCACATCATTGTGTGCCTAGAGAACTAGGACGACTGGATTAACGCCAGCACTCGCAGGATCGTCCTGCAGGTGAGAGTGAAAGCATGTGTCTCAGTGCACTGATGTATGTAGGACATTCGCATTCTCCCTGGCACCTGTACGATTACTTGCATGCAACATGGTATGCTAGTACTTTGGTATGTATCTGTCATCTTTTGTGCGCATTTGGGGGGGGGGGGGGGGGAGTATATCGAGACACCACTGCACAGTTTTAGTCGCAATGCCGACATTCAATACTAAACTGTACACGTTCGCAGAACGGCATTGATCCAAAGCTCGAGCGGACTGTGGTAGTATCTACGAAATTTGACACACGTTTGCAGCATTTGAGTACAAGCGATGATGCTGAAGCTTTCATATGCCCAACAGAGCATTTTCAGGGTCTCAAACCGCTTGGTCAGAGGCCTTTCTTCACTTCAGTGCCAGCTGGACGCATCGGCATTGGAACGGCCGAGTTAAATTTCGGTGGTTGGAATGGGTGCGGATTGCAACTCTATCAGGTCAACTACTCTGCAGCATTTTTGGTTCTGTCATCTGATGCTATTCGGCTGTTATATAGGTTGCACACTCATAGTTTCCTTTGGATTTCATATGTTTGCGGGGTAGTGTTCCTGTAAGCACGACCATGTTCTGTTGTTATGGTTGTATGTACACTTGTGAACATTTGGCCGAAACTGTTGCAAAAAGGGAAGTTCTTTCAGCAGTTCAACGATTTATCATATCAGTTAAATAATGCTTTTCATTCAACCCTACTCTTCTCTTCCAGCCGATGTAGTCTGTCTCATTGCATATGAGCAGAACTTTATATAGTATCTCAGCCCTCAGCTTAGATCACAGGGCTCATCCGTTGTTATTCTTCTGACACTTATTCTAAAACGCAGCACAACACACGGAAGCATGTTCGGATCGAACAACAGAGATTGGAATTCGTGAACGATTTCAATACTTTTCCATAATTCTGGCTCTACCTGTGTGGTACATGTTCTGTCGCATGATGTACAAAACTTTTTGGGCTGAGACATGCAGTACCACGTTTTGGGGACATGCAGCAATCAGCGCTCATAAATGCATGGCTATCTCCTTTGTGAACATCCCTTTCAGGGACCCGCACTGCGAGGCAGTTACAAGTGCTGTTGTAGACTCGTCAGTCCCACTTTAAGGGACAAGATGAATCATTATCTATCTTGAGTTCGATGCATTCACCAAAGAACGCGCTTTGCAGACATTCCATGGCGATGTTGCGAAAATGCACATTTGTACATGCTACAAAACAGAAAGGTAGTGAATAGGCATGATCCCAAATAGCTGAATGCTTCATAGTTTGTTGGTATAATTTGGTCAAAACTGCATGCAGTGACAAGGAGTTTTTTGCTGCGATCGAACACCAAGAGAAGAAGGACTTGGTGGATCTGGAAGCGAAAATGCATCATACCTTGACTGAGAGCCAGAAGCGACATCTAGGCGTGTGTGAGTTGAAGAAATTTCTTGAACAGATCCTACTGAAGAAGTACAGGCTTCGCCTACACTCTGATAAAGCCACTCTCAAGCTTCGAGCCCTGAATTTGGTGTGCGCATGCAGGCATTTTCAAGTAGAAAAGAACCATTCTGCTGCACCATGCTCAGTTACTGTCACGCACATAAAGTACCAGGTCAAACGATTCCGTTATGATCAGCACCTTACATTGTTTTTTCCTGCCATCACATCGTTGCCCTAGACACCTGTTCTGTTCTGTGGTGAGGCAACCTGCCGTCTGGGAGCGAAATAGTTGCATTATGTGTTTGCTATTTCCGGAGCTGTGTTTGGATTTTTTTTCAATGCTCTCCTGCGTCTTGTTTCAGGTTTTTTATTCTTGTATGTTCTCTGTATTTTGGGACAGATTTAGAATTCGTGCGGGGTCCAGACAGATGCCCCAAACAGAGAGATGCCTGTTGCATGCAGTGCTGCTCCCCCCCCCCTCCTCTCTCTCTCTCTCTCTCTCTCTCTCTCTCTCTCTCTCTCTCTCTCTCT
>JAUMHD010028268.1:0-31561 GCA_032359135.1 Ulvella scutata
GGCGTTATCGGCCATATCACAGGCCTTGTGCAGGTACACCAAGGCCATGCATGTGTGGCCTCAGGTACGCTCTGTAGTTTGATTTTTCTGCATGTAGGAAACCTCAATACTAGATTGAATCCTACCTTCAAGTTCTTCATGCACGTGCTTCAGATCTGGCCAGAAGTGCACTGGAATCCATTCAGCGATTACGATCAACTCAACGATTTACATCAATCCACCAATATAGGCCGAATCATGGTACCCTAGCAGCCTACACCAAGTCGCTTTCGTTTCTTCCATCCACAGCTAGCATCCTTCGTTTGACTGGGCTTGATTGCCACCCGATGTAGCCCTTCTCGTCCTGACGGTTGGGCTATCTGACTGTGTGCAGCCACCGGCTGCTCCTTTGGCTTATCTGGCACGCGCTGAATGCTACACAAGACATCTGACCCGTCAACAGACTCATGGTTTACAGCACCATAGGAGTCTAATGGTAGTGTGGTTGGGCGTTCTGCATCTATGACTGTGGGCTGTGTCGTCAACGGGTGCCATTGCTGCAAAACTGCTGCTGTGTTGCTCCTGAGTGTGCAAGGAGTGTGTGTATGGTGCATCGCTTCGCCAGTTGTAACAGTATCATTGGCAAGCATCACAGGATTTACGTGGCGCGCCGCCTCTGTGCACTCTGTGCTGGGCAGTTGACATGTGCTCGCACCAGGCACGCCCGGGACAAGTGGCTTGGGAGGGGAAAAGCACACCCTGCGTGCTGGAGCACCTGCATTCATAACAAAGAGCGTAACGAATCAGGTGAGACTATGTCGTACCCGCAAGTCGTTAACTCAACATCCACGTGCCTCGGAGATTAAAGTTGGAGAGAGAACCTCTCTGTTGCAATGCAGCAGCAGGCATCTGCGACACTGCCTTTCTGGGAACCCTTGTTGAAGTGCAAGATGCCTGGCCGGAGGCTGTACTCCTGGCAAGCATCTGCGACAAAGTTGGAAGCTCCGGTGACTGACCGGCTGTGAGGAGCACCCAGGCATCATCCACTCGGTCACTCTGCGAAAAAGCTACAAAGGACCCAAGCTGCAGCCGCGTGGGGAGGTCGACACACAGTTCAACAGTTGTCTGCGACCGTGTCTTGATGCTTGGGATAGACAGCTTCACTGTACAGAAGGCATGCTTGAGGCAGCACCCAGGCACACACACGCTGTCATCGTGCAGCGTGTCCTTCAGAACCTGCAGCAGATTTGACACAGTGTTTCTGATCGTGAGCATGCCTGGTTAAATCAGGAGCTCTAAAGTGCTCTTCCTTATCATGGAGCAGCAACAGTCTGCGTGTACACCAACGCTCACCAGTGCGCAGCAGCCTGCATGTATGCCTACCTGCAGGACTTTTGCATCATACACTCCTTTATTCACAACAACAGTGCCCTTGCTAGCAATGCTGAGCTCCTGATCCGCAGGGAAACAAACAGCTACTCGCTGCTTGAGTATGCATGTGCCAGGGCGAGCAGGTGCCACCGAACTAGACCGCGCAAGCTCGATCATGTCCTGCAGAAGCCAAGCAGGCGGCAGCATTGAACTCTGGGAAGTAATTGGAGCACATTCTGGAACAGTAGCGGGTTTGATGTGCGGCTGGTGTGCAGGCGGCCGCTCTGCAGCTGTGCCCCCCGGTGGCACTCTCCTCTGAGCCTGCTGAAGATGTGGAGCCTTCAAGGCTGAGCCTGGTGCCTGGGATGCAGAGCAGCCCAGATCTTGAGTTCTTTGTGCCGCGACGTGTCCAGACGATGTGCCCTTCATCTGGGTTCGCTCAAAAACTGGCTGTGAACGATGGGTAAAGGAAGGTGCAGGATGCCCCATCGTTCGTGAAGGCTCGCACGTTTGGGGGGCGAACATCGCTTGAGAGTGCACACATTTGGGTTGTGAGTCTTGTTGCAGCAGATGGCATGTCGTGGTGGAATGCGGGGCATTCTCAGGAGCTGGTGCGGTGCTGATGGGGTACAGAGGGGCTGAATTCTGGGCGGAGCGTTTAGTAGGTGGCTGAGCAGGAACGCCACCGCTGGTTGGCACCAACTCTCTTGTTTCAGGGCCGTGAACAGATTTCCGGGCACAATCTACCAACGATGGCGCACTTGCAAAGCCATCAACTAAAGCCTGGCTTGGAACCGCCCATCTGAGTCCAATCAGATCGCTTGGTTGAACAGCAGTAACCATATTCATCTTCTGGGCAGTGCCTTGTGATGAAGCCTCCTGCACTGCAGTTCAAATCCTGCTGATTCCAACAACATTTGTGGCAGAAGATGTCCAGACATACATGTTGTGTTCGAATGTAGGCGGAACCAAGCTGGCTTGTGCACAGCATCTGAAGGAGATCTACTTTGTTTTTTACTCGTCCATCAAGGCGATTCAACTTGGCAACCTGCACAGAAACTGCACTCTTGGTCATCAAGCTGTCTAGGCAGACAGACAGAAGTCACTGCCTTTACAGCTAATCACAGATTGACATCTTCTCACCTCCTTGAGACTTGAGACGTCTGACATTAACAATTCAGCCGCGTTGCCTCCCTGGCTCAAGATAGAGACGATGCCAGCGTACTTCTCCAGGCTGAGTTTAATGGAAGGTTGTTGCAGATCTGCCGACGCCATTTGCCTCTACAACTGGTACTGTTTGAGATATGCGAAGTGATACTTTCATCAGATGTGGCAGCAACTTGCAGCTGTGTGGTGATGACTAGGACTGGCACGGATATCAGGAAACGTCGCACTCATCTCCACTCAGAACCAAACAGCATACGTCTGTGGGGACATCTGGATGGCTTGATGTTTGCCTTGAAGAGCTGCGAGTGCACGTGGTAGCTCCGGGCAGCCGCTTGATTCTGTTTACTCTGAATCGTGCGAAGGGTTTCCGCGTCCATGTGCGGATGCATGTGCCCAAGCCTCAATTCTTTGCTTTGATTCAATCAGCGTGCATATGTCAGTGACGTCGTGTGCAGGTACTGTTGTGATGCAGTAGGTGGGTGCGGCAGTCTCTGAGGGCTTCAAATTGCGCAAGCCAACCAGTCCAGGTCACACGATGCAAAGCAGCCACGCCGATGGCTATTCACCGCCCTGACGCTGAAGCCATACTTTTCTGTACCTTGCTTACCTAGAACTGCGCTCTTGAATCGCTCGATCGATCTCGGTATGCGCTCAACTGCTCAGCAACAAGGTGCAGTATGTACAGGAACCCATGGTGAGCATAGTATCTGAGATAGCTCTTAGTTGATGTATAAACGCATGTCGATTGCGGCAAATTGCGTGCGCATGGTATTTGGTGCGACCACTCCGCTCAGTCTGCAGTTGACGCCAAGCAGAACATTTTTCAACACACATATTTGCAGCTAGTTGGTGTTCTGGTGAGTAGGTGCAGCAGATTCGTTCTTACAAGTGACCAAGTTCACACTTCTGTTGACTTCTGGTTTCCCACGTGCTCGTGGGTGATTCAATTCAAAGAAAAGTCCGGATCAAACATGCAATGATATATACCTGAAGTTGAAACCTTACTGTTTTACGCTAGTCCAGCACACTTCGTGATCTGCAGGAGGTGGAAACAGCATGGATGGGTGGCGGTTCACGCATGGACATGAATGCACTGGACTGGCTCCCGAAAAGCACCCTCTTATCATCTCGTAGAACGAGGAACGCTTTCTTCACTGACACACAAGAGGGCTTCCAATTACCTGGAGGTGTTAACATTGCATTGACTCTAGAAGCACTTGCCATGGTGTTTGTAGTTAATCGGATTTTTCGGTCCTAGCATGCCCAAAGGTAGCAAAATCAAGTGGCCTAAGTTTTGCTGCATTGAGTACAGCTGACTGCAAGTGTGAAGTATTCGATCGTGAAGATGGATGTCCGGCGCCGGCCTTGCTCTCCCGGCACGGGCACTCGCAGGTGAGGACCTGGCAGACTTGCATGTAGGCACTCAGAGATAGATATTTCTGTTGTATGCCGTTAGAAATCCTGTCAGATCTGAGCTTTTTCGTGAGTAACTGGCCGTCAACAGTGTTCGCGATTTGCGGTGGTTTATGACTCTTTCACTGCTACTCCAGGGGCCTTTAGCACTGCCATGGAGGTACAGCCACCTGAACTGGCTAGTTGCGGAGCAAGCTGCGGCGCAACCTGTCAGCCCCTGCACACATCAGTGCAGACAGGTGTGCCAGGCACTTCCTCCCCGTTAGCGCATGTGACATCTGAAAGGCATCCTGGTGAATTGTTTCATTGTAATTTCTCTCCAAATTGTTATACCGTGTGCAGCATGGTCCAGGGCGTTTCTGTACGTCTTCTTCAATGCCAGTTCTGGAACAGAAAGAAGTGACTTGGAGGGCGAGTCATATCCTATTTATGGCGACTTACAGTAGCGTACAAACTTTTTGATCGATTTTACAAGGAGCGTAGCGTGCGAATAGTTGTTCCACACCTGAAGATGACTCTACGTCTGTTCGCTGTCAACCAACTTTCCTTCTGTGCAGAAAATGCAGGCTGCACAGAGAAACGTGTGCTGAAACGCATACGCACAGAGCAGTCTGATGCAGCGGCATGTTCCGCGCAAGCATCCAATCTCGACAGCAGGATAGCAGGACAACCATCTGAGCATGCACCATCGGGGCATGTTGCCAAAGCATTGAAGCAGGACCTCGCCAGTGCCCCAGATCTTGAGGTGTCAGATCAACAGCCGATTGCAACTACACACGCATCGGATGAGGAACCCGCAGCAGCGCCATGTGCAGGAGGCTCTGAGGCAGAGCACAAGTCTGCTGGCAGCAAAGACACGCAGGCACAGCCTTGCAATCGCGTCTTGCTGGAACCGAACTTACTGTACGTTTTTCCCAGCGTGTTTGCTTCCGTGTGTCACGTGACGTTGGCAACAGGCAGTTGCATCAGTGTGTTTGTGTGGTGCAGGCTGCAACAGTACGTAGAGCTGCTTAGAAGCCAACACCCCCAGCACGTTCTGCAGGCTCTTAATCCTCTGCTGTTGCTGTCAAGGAATGAATCACATGCCCATGTGCTTGCCCAGTACCCGCCTTTATTTCCAGCGCTGTTCTCTGCGATACATGCGTTCCATGTGGCAGTGGACTGTCGACTGCTCCGGTGTGATTCCAACCGCACTGGCACCCTTGCGCAAACTGCACAGCAGCCTGCTACAGCTGGAGGCGCAGGTGGCTCTGACATGCTAGCTGGGAGGGAAGGTACCGATGAGGCCGATCCAGGATGCGCACAGGAGGGTGGCCAGGGGGGTACACACAAGAATGCCGAAAGCACTCCTGAGGAGGCCTGGCAAGCGCAGCTGGCCGTCGCAGCAGCAACTGTGGTGCACCAGCTGGCAACGGTACGCCTTCTGTTTCTGCTGCACCGCGCACATCAGCTGCACCTGTGGGGACCTCTGCCCCACTCGTTTGGTGCATGTCTGTGTTCTCCAGGCTGCACGGGTGTCATGGGCCCAAGAAGAAGGCGACCTCTCTGTTATCATAATGAATACAGTCAGGTTTTTTGCCACACTGCCGTTATGCTGGTGGTGGTGCCTGGACAGGGTGCTGGCTGCAGGTGTCAGGGGGCAGCATGACAGCAGAGAGCATATCGGGCGTGCACATCATCTGCCTGCAGCACCTCGCGCTCCTCAACGCGCAGCCCTGGCAACCTGTACTAGAGGTGGGCCTGCTGCTGCTCAGTGCCGCGCGCGCGACCATCAAGGCCGCAGTGGCGGTGTCCTCGCTGAACTTGTGCGAGCACCTCCTGCGCGTCATCTCCGACCCCAGCAGCCCCGTGCAGGTGCTCCTTTGGCCTGTGCGGCCGCAGCTCTCTCTGTGCTCTTGTCTGCGACGTGAGTGACACACAGCATGCACATCTTTTCCGCCATCGTTGAAATGAGTTTCTTGGCATCCAACGCGCGTACGCTCCATGCGTTACGTGTGATGTGTCATGCAGGTGAAGTCGCTGGCGTGCAGCACAGTAGCGGACGCGCTCGCATCCAACCAGCGGCGGCAGCTCATCAGGCACCTCTCCTCGCACCGCCCGCGAGAACCCTTTGAAGCAGCACATGCGCTGCTGTGCAACACCTGCAAGGCCAGCAACATCGCGCACATGCTGCCCCAGACCACCCCGCATCACCTGGCGCTGCCAGGGCAGTACGCGCAGTGCATGGCGCACCTGTGGCGCACACATCTTGTGTCGTGCGGCGTGCGGCTCGCTCGGGAGCTGCTCACATGCGTAGTTGCAGGCTTCGTCAACGTTGCAGTTTCAAGCCTCGAAACCAGCAACGTCGAGCGCATCTCGCGCACGTTCAAGCTGTGCCCGCCGTCTCTGCAGCTGTGCGCGCCGGTGAGCCCCACAACCCTCAGGAACTTCACTCTCCGGCATCGTGCACCACGTGGGGTGGTGTCCAGCTCGTGTGCAGGCGGCAGTGGCAGCGGCCGCAATGGAACAGCGCTGTCAGCTGATCACACATCGGCTGTGTCGGCCACCCTCGCTGACGCTCCACCCTCGACTCAGCAGCACGCGAGCGGTACCTCGTCGCCGGCGGCCTCAGCACCAACGACGCCTCGAAGCACACGCTCCCAGCTCGTGCACTCGTT
The DNA here is from genome assembly GCA_032359135.1 of Ulvella scutata. Lineage (NCBI taxonomy): Eukaryota > Viridiplantae > Chlorophyta > Ulvophyceae > Ulvales > Ulvellaceae > Ulvella > Ulvella scutata. The sequence goes on from JAUMHD010028268.1 coordinate 6,588, forward strand.
CCCCTGCCTCGGCTGCACTGGCACGGAAGGTGGTGCACCTGCCGCACAGCCTGCGCTGGTGGCCAAGGCGACACCTGCGGCAAGCACTGCGGCGGTGGCAGCTGGCCCTGAAGCAGAGAAGCTGGCATCGGCACAGCAACCGGCGGCAGCCGCACAGGCAGAGCCCGTGCAGCGGGTTGCAGCTGGGGAAGACCCCTGCGCTGGCGACGCTGATGGGGAAGAGCAGTTTCATTCTGTCGCAGTGCCCGCAGCAACAGAGGAGCTGGACGAGCCACAGTCCTTTCTGGGTGAACCTGGCAAGCAGGAAGTGGGCTTTCAACCTGCACTGAGTGTGGAAGTGGAGGGTGCGCCAGGCAGCCCCTCTCTGTCCATGGACAACATGCCCAGCTTCTCACGGTGGGTCAGCATGTCGCTGTCGCACTCCATCAGTTTCGGAGGCCCCAGAGGCGCGGATGGTGAGGTGCCTGACAGCACGCTGTGCTCGTTCGGTGATGCTCCCTGTGGCGGCAGCTGCGGAACTGCAGCCACTGCTGCTGCTGCAGAGTCTGTGCATGTGCAAGGCGCCGCCACGCCTGCGCTTGGGGCCACTGTCGCGCCGCAGCTGTCGCGGCCGATCATGGCCCTGCCCCAGATATCTCTGGCCCCCCCACTGCCACCAGAGATGTATGTGGAGAACGGAGTGACAGGCAGCTGCGATGCGCTGCCAGAGGTGGCTTTCCGAGGCGACCCAACCTGTGGCCAGAGTGGTGACACGCTGCATGTGCCCCCGCTGCTTCTGAAAACCTTGTGCCACATCGCCGCAAGTGCACTGCATGCCTCTGCGGCTCCAGATGCTCAACAGCGTCCGCAGCGGCAGCCATCGCTGCCCTCACAGGCCTCCCTGTCCACCAGGCCTGCCCCAGCAGGAGCCAACTCTGTGGTGAGTGGCACCAGTGCGGGTGCTGATGCGCCGTCAGCGCAGCCACATGACAAGAAAGCAGCTGATGCTGCGCCACAGCAATGCAGCAACGATGCTGTCGCCTCCGCAGCAGCCACCGCCGGCGCCGGCAGCACCTGTGACAGCCAGGGCGTGCAAGCGGTGCAGGCGTGTGCGGGCGTGAGCAGTGCCTGTGCGGAGCCGGTGTCGCCTTCTGACAACAAAGAGGATCCAGGCTGTGTGCCGGAGCACAGCACAGAGGTTGGGAAGCTGCAGGCGCTCGTTGCAGCCACTGACAGGCAGGTTGCACGGGCAGCAGAGCAGGCCCTTGCAGTCGCGGTGCAAGTGCCGGAGTTGGCCACTCAGGTGCTGCTCTGGGAGCGCAACGTGGTGCAAGTGTAAACAATCCAGCATGCCTAGCACACTACAGAAGCAATGCAGTGTTTTCGAACATGCTGATGTCCCCTGTGGTGTGCAGGTGCCCAAGCAGAATGTGGTATGTACTGAGGTTCCTGTGAGGCCGCTGGTGGACACCTCCGGGGCCGCCAGTTTGCCTGGCTTGGACTCGTTCCTTCTGCCTGGGTTGGTTGATCTCAGTAGAGGGGTAGCAGGGCTCGCTGTTGCCCTTGACTTTCCTCTATGAACAGCGACAATGTAACGGGGGAGAGGGTGCACCGTGGTGGTCCATAGTTTTCTCACAATGCAAGGCCGCACCGTTTTGATCCGTATGCGTCCCAGCAAGTTCTTTTTTTCTGTGTTGCGGTGGAGAAAGAAAAACTCTGGAGCAAAAAGGGCCTAAATGAACCCCAATGCAAGCGCCAAGCTCCATGTGTTGATAATGAACCTTTATAATGCGTTTGGCGTCTTCTTTGGCCTTGAACTTGTCCATAATTCGTCAGACGGGCAGGTCGTGTCACATGTGGCAAGTTCCACCGTCAGTCACATTCTCCCTGACGCGTGATCACGCATAGTGACACCCTTGAGCACATTAAGTACACCTTTAATACCATGTTCGAAACTATTACACGCGAGAATCCAGGTGCAGAGTTGTATACTGTGTACCATGGCAGGCTTCAAGTTGGTCATTCGGGTTGGGGAAGCTCATAATGGCAACAGCTGTATCAAGCCTGGGTACTGTAAGTGGGATATTGGAAGTAGTGAGACGTTTCAGGGTGTTTTTGTTTATCGTTTTTGCCGCTGAGAGTCAGCTGCCGTTGTTTACTGTCGGCTCGCACCCTGATATTAATATTAATGGTGGTCACAGTTGTGCTGCAACAATCATGCTTACTTCTGCCCCACCTGAGGAGATCCAGTTTTCATTGATGTCTCTGGGACAATGCCTTCTTGTACACCATTCAGCTGTGTGTGCAACCTACTGCGGCCTTCACACCGTCTCGTGGTCGCATCATTATAACTCTAGACTTGGAACCAAGAAAGTCAAGGATCCTGTTACCTTGAGTGCCAAAGATGGTGTATCCTGCAGACTCGTACAATTGGATGGCCGCTTGATTCTCCGGATACACAGACAAAACAGCCCACTCGCATTCCAGATCATACAGCTTTTCGTGGGCTGCATCTAGCAACACTCTGGCGCATCCTTGTCGCCTGAACTGCTCGCTGACAGCCATGCTAGCCAGCCACACATATTTCTCTGGCCTTGTGACTCTGGCACCCTCTTCAATGGTGTCAACTATGTCCTGGTCATTACCGACAAACATCTCAAGAATTGCTACTGGTTCGCTCGTGTCCGCACAAGGAGTTGCAACATATATCACTGCCGACCCTTCATCTTCCACAGATGTGCATCTCATCTTTCCCTTCAAGCTATCCAATACCTCCGCCTGCACCAAACCACTGTCAGCAAGTTCTACTGCATACAAAAATCCACGAAACTGTGTGTCTATATTGCAGTGATGTATGTTTATCCACGAAACCGCTCCATCGCGCGCACCAGACAGAAGGTATGGAGGGACGGACGCACTCTAAAGAAAGACTTCAGCAAGCCATTCATGAATTCGAAAGGAGTTGGTTCAAAGAAAGCACTTGTCTGAACATCCACCAACGTCTGAACGTCGTCATCGGTGATTTCTCTCACTTCGAATTCGTTTGTGGCCCGACAAGACAGAGCACGGACATGTGTCGTGCGGGCAAGAGGCAAGCCTGTGCACCCACTATGTATGCCATATGCTGTTACTGGGATGGTTGCAGCATGCGTCTGGCCCATGCAGACCTGCTGCTTCCGATCACCCGTCCATCCCTTTCGCTGCAGTGTTCCTGTGTGATACATTCTGCAGTGCTACTGCGCATACGATGCAACGCTTGTATCAGCTCAGGAAACAACCAAAACCATATCAGCTCAGGACGTTGGTAGAGACGCCGCCTAAAGCTTGACTACTGAACATGCCCACGTCAATGGCAGAACCCGCACACGCCTTCCCCGAGCCTCCTTCTACCTTCTCTCTACTTCTTGCTGCTTTTCCATCGTAATATTTGTACTTCTTCTACCTGCAAATGTGAGACAGTGCTTGAGTGACTGTGCATGACCGAAATGGTCGACGAAAATATATGTAGATTTCGTACTTAGGTACGTACGCCGTCTGTAATCGAATCGCCAGACGTATACGTCTGGCGATTCGATTACAGACGGTCGAGTAAATAGTCGAGTGTCCTCACTGCCGTACTGCAGCTTTTTCATTTTCGTTTTGCTGTCTGTTTGAAGCTTGAACACGTTTGAACAGGTTTCACATTTGTACACGTGGACAGTGAAGACCTATTCAACCCTTGTACCGGAGCCAAGAAAATATAGGGGCCCGGAGAGCAAATATAGGGGCTGTTTGTCTTATACCATGCGCATGCATGCCATGCAGTAGACGTACAGGGTCCGTCGCATTACTGGGGAAAAGCAAAGCATCCAGGAGCTACATCGTCAACCATCGTCCTTACAGCATGTGCACATGAGCCACACGTAACCCGCCATACCAGCGACTGAAGCCATTTTGCATATCTCAAGATAGGCTGCACATTCGCTTGGGTTACAAATGCAAATCCATACACACTGACGTACATGTACCATGTCGCCTACAATTTCCTATCGGCCTTTCCAGGGTGCATCAGCGACCGAGGCATGCAGACTCTTGCCTGTGCGCTCACAGCCACCTATCACAACACAACATGGCCAGAGGAAGGAACCAGATTCATGAAACAGGTTGAGGGTGCGGACGCGCAAAAGAGGTGTGAGCGAGAACATTGCAGAGCGCACCATGGCCGAATCTAGGCATGCAGGAGACCCATGCTGCGCGCAGCTGGGAAAGTGGACATACAGCAGCAGCAGCCGCTTGCGCACTTGCCCGGCCACGCGCAGTGCCGCCAGCAGCTCAGGCCAGGCGAAGTGGCTCTGACTGGCTGCGCTTTCAACTGCAGGCGCAGCTGCAGTGGCCGGCGGCGCGGCCTCCATCGCCACCGCGCAGGCCCCTTGGGAGCCCTCTTGTGGCGGCAGTGGCAGGGGCTGTGCGGCGGGCTCGCGGCCCCTCATGCAGCGCACCACAAACTCCGCGTGGTCGACCTCTGGATGGCTGCGATACAACACGAAATGGCCGCCAAACTGTGCTCCGGGCTTGGGAAGCCACCCCTGAAAGCACAACAGGCAGTCCACACCCAGGGGCGGTGGTGCACTGAGTGCTGGGTCAAACATACCGAGCGTTTCTACCAATAGTGAAAGGATTGTAATGTGACGCTACCCACAGCCAAGCTATCCCACGATGGCCCTCACGAGCATCTGACAGCACTCACACCCTGTCTGGCGCCCAATGCAAAAGCTGTCTCTGGCACAGTGCCCAATCAGGACGAGATGAAGTTGCAGCGGGATGCCCACGCAGGTTCGCACCTTGCTGCGGAAGTGGTGGTACGTGGTATACCAGAAGCTCCAGTCTGGAACCCTGGCAGAGCACGCCGTCCATAGCTCTTCGTTGGTCAGTGGCAAACAGGCGTGCTCCTGGACAGCTGCCTGTGACATGCCGTGCTCATCCGGATTGCCTGCAGTGTCTATCTTGTACATCAGCTGCTCCTCCAGGCCATGGATGCCCGGCCGGCTAACGATGCCCGCATGCAGACCATGGTGCCGCACCCTTACCGGCAGTGCTGGACACTCCACGGCCTGAGATCCACCTTGCGGCTGTTCTAGGTCAGCATCAGGCTCCCGCTCAGTAGCCTCATGTTGCTCTGCCTCAGTCACCACCTGCACATGGCCGCCACGTGCATGCGGCAGTTTGCAGCCTGCTGTGGTGTCCCAGGATGCAAAAACAACCTACTTGAACTGCCCCTAATTCCCGACAGCATTGTAGTTGCACAGTGCTACCAACAGACCTCGTGTCATATCAGTTTGCAACATCATGTCCGGTGCGCTGATTGTGGAGGCTGTAATCGCGTCGTAGTGAGCCAGCGCACACCTGCAAGCAGCCCAGGCTGCTCTGGAGGAAATACCCCTCTTCTAGTGTGATGTCCATGAGCGTGGGAACTTCCGGCACAGCCGCTTCTTGCTCCTGTCGAGCCTTGGCCTTCCTCTTGGACCCTCGAGTGCCCAAACCACACGTTCTGAGCTTTTCCAGAACATCAGGTTCGGCGTGTATTCGCACACTGTTGCGCTTCAATAGCTTGCCCGTCAGCTTCTGGCTTGCAAGCGTAGACAACATCTGCAGGCAGTTCTGTGAGATGTGGCATGTGGAAGCAAGCCGGCAAAATGTAGAACAGAATGCCACACCTCACTTTGTGACATACAGTGCCTTCTTTTTCCTTTCCTCATGCTTCTTGCTGTGGTTTATCTTGGAACCTCTGACAGGGCTGAGACAGTAACAGAGTGCCAGAGTACCTGGCCACGGCTGCGTAAGATGCAGGACAAGATCAGGAACTCACACGAGGTGCAGAATGCGGACTGATGTATCTAGCGGCGACCTTGTAGAACGGTGATCGATATTGTAAGCGTCAACACCTCCGCCACCCCTTGGTGCATGACTTCACATACGCCGGTTCTGCTAACAGACTGCGTACCTGAACAGTGCTTGCTTCTTGTCAAATCACGTTCTCAGGCAGAATATAGCACACGTGCAGGAAGCATACACAGGTGGTCAGGGCTCTAGCCAATTGAACCAGCAGAACCCGCCGCAAGCAGGCTCTCAAAGGAGACAAGACGTTTGCAGCTGTTGTGAGAAGGCAGATAAACTCAGCACCATAAAGTTATGATGATCAGGGTAGCATCTGCTCTTGCAGTACAGCTGTACTGCTGTTGACGGGCATGGCTGGCACTGTGGCAGTCAGAACAGGGCAAGTGGAAATTGACAGCATACTGGCGCAGCGTGGCGACCATCTGGTGCGCAAAGCCACCAATCTCACTAGCCTGTAGAAGATCCGGCATCACGTTCAGCACAGCCCATGAAACTGGACACCGAAGCCACTGTCATCCAGTTTCAAAGTGCAGGCCCCCGACCCCGAGGCTTCCCTTCAACTTGCACAGGAGAGCTCACACCGCCTGCACTTCTGCCTTGCGCTGCATGCAGATGATGGCCCAGGAGCTCTGGCATCACTGCAACAGGAAGTGTCCTGGCAGAGCCGAGGCCTGAGGTGGCTGGCGTGCCATCCCCTGCTCTACAGCGCGCCTGAGCGGGAGCCACAAGAGAGCGAGGGCCACACGAGTCCTGTGCACCTCATCACAGCGAGCGCCTGCTGCAAGCCCGAAGTTGCAGCTGCCGTGGAGAAGATGCTAGTGCAGGTGGCTGCCCCTCCTGCCCCGCTCTTCAGAGTGATGTCGGAGGCGCACTCCTTTCGGGGTTGGCGTGATCTTTGGCTTTTTTGTGTTGCAGGTGTGGTGTGAGGCACACCATATGACCAATGTAGCATTCAAGTATTCATTTGCAGCCGCAAATTTCTTGCTCCCTAGCTGTTGCCCGGTTGTAGACATGGCATACTGACTTCCAATAACCGTCCATAGCATGATGCCACGCATGCATATACCTCTGCGAAGCGCAGCATGTGAATCACGTCACATGTAGGGCCTACTGCCCTTCACTTGCAACATGTGCAGCAAAGACAGTCTTGAGATCATTATGCTGAGTAGGTGCTGCGGGAGCGCCTGTGTGTGCCAGTGGAGTGCTATCTGACGTGCCCTGGCCCGGTGCCACTATTCTCGGGCACCATGGAGACTCTCACAATGCAGCCTCCTGCCGCAGCCCGCTGCCTGCAAGAGCATGGGCTGGCCATTTTACAGGTGCTGCTCCCAGTGGTACACCAGCGAGGGCGGGTGGCCAGGCGCCCGTGGCCGTGGGCTCACCCGCATACATCAGATCAGCTGGTGTCTTTGTAGGGCTGCTGAGAACCTATAGAAAACAGTGGATGCCTGCATGTGCATGATGGATTGAAGCTCCATTCAGTGCGAACACCACGGTTTGGTTTGTGTACGGAAGAAGTATCCGCCATCCCATCTTGCCTTACTGACCGGCGGCCAAAGAATGCGTTTGGCAGCCTAGGCTGCCACCGCACCTTCCTGTGTGAGCTAGCCTGGCATGCCGTGCAGGGTGCGTTGCGAGGGCGTGCGCTGGAGGTGTGGAGGCGCCATGTGGATCAGCAAGTGGCTTGGGCGCAGCAACTGCTCGCACGCCGCGCTGTGGACGTCCACGACAACAACATATTCACCTTCAAAGAGATCGCCGCGCGCGGCCGCCACCGCTTCGATCTCAGGCTTGACGTGGGGCCCCACTGGCAGAGTGCCAAGCCATGCCTGCAGCAGGTGCTGCAGGCAGCCCCGTGGGTGCCGGTGGTGCACGCTGCTCTGGGGGAAGATGTCATCAGCATCGTGTCTGTCGTGTACTCCACACCCGGGGCAGATGCGCAGGTGCGGCCGCTCCCCCTCAAACACCACATGCCCACACAATGCAAGGCATGCGTGTCTGAACAGGAGACGGGTGCTGTGGGAAGCAAATTGTGAGGGTATGCAAAGTACCCTCACAGCTAAGCCTTGCAAGGGCTGCGCATTGATTGCCCTTATCAACACACATGGAGCAGGCGGCTTGGAGTCGCCTTCGCTGAACCATTGTGCTTGTATGCATCAGTGGGTCCTGAACAGTAGCCTGCTGTTTACGATACACATGCCAGATCTGTGCACAGAGTTGGTTGCTGCTTCAGTGCATGTGCCAGTGGCTTGCGGTCTGCTGCTCTGACTGCAGTGCATGGTGTGTGCAGGATTGGCATGCTGATGGCCCACCAAGTGCAGACCAACGCGAAACTTACGGCGTCTGTGTTTTTGTGCCATTGCTGGACTTGAACGGTGTTACCGGGTGCACACAGTTCTGGCCAGGATCCCATGTTCATGAGCACCTGCTGGGATTTGGGCCAGCTGCAACCGTGCTGGAGAGCACAGTTAATGGCAAGGTATCGGTTGGGGATGCTATTTTGTATGATTATAGAGTGCTGCACCGGGGCCTGGAGAATCTGTGCTCCCATGGCAGGCGGGATGTTCTTCAAGTGGTGTATCATAAATCAGGGTACACCGAAGAGCGGAACTACTCTGCAGAAAGCTTGATTGATTCTTGAGAAGCACTATGAATGAGAGGAGGTCATAAAGTGTTTTTTTGGATGGCTAGGAGGCGACATTTTTGTTCACAGGCTGCAGTGACGTCTGCTGCATACCTGTGACATGCTATGTCGTTTTAGATACAAGCCCAAGGCAAGCATGGGGTAAGCATTGGGTAGGAACTGCTTAGGTTTGTGATCGGATATGCAATGAGAGTGCATGCAGAAGCGCAAAATAGCATGACAACAGACACCCTTGCAACTCCACATGCATGGCAGAGCAGCGCCACCATCGAAGTCTTGCCAGCAGAAGGTCCTGACTTGGCAACTCGCGAAAGGGACCACCGAGCACGGCATGGCCCAGCTCTGAGAGACCCACTCTAAGCGCTCTTGGTGTCCCGAAACAAACTTCGGGCTCCATGCATGCTCGGAACCCGATGGTTTAAGAAAAATGTTCCTGGTGAAGTATTAAGCAAGCAACCAGAACCGGAAATTCCAGCCCAAGAATGCAAGCTTTTGGCGGTGCAGTGTGCTGGGGACGCGCCACAACCCCCTCACCCTGCCGGTGCCTTCACCAACACCCCTGTGTCTCTGGCAGATGCCCCCCAAATACCAGCAACAGTAAGCGTAAGATTCGAATTGTTGCATAGAAACTGTGTGCTGGGACAAGAAGAAATAATTCTCCAACTCTCGCTTGCGAAGGTTAGACCAGCACAACCGAGCAACGCGCGACGACGCAATACAGCAGTGCACTCACCAACCCTGTCCACACACCCACCAGATGCAACACAGGTCAACATGCTATGTTGCACAAAACTTATGGCCTGAGAAGCACAGTTGATGACCAAGGTAACAATCTGATGTCCTATAATCAATGTCATGCGCGTATCATCACAAGTCCCTATTCAACCGAGGAGTTGCGGGTGCAGGTTGATCATCTTCCCGCTTCAGCTCCTCCTGCTGGGGATCGGCTGTCTTGCGCTTTCGCTTGGAGCTCTTCCAGCTGCTATACGTGGCCCCTTGTAGCCTCTTCTGTACCTGTTCATCATGCTCAGCCTGAAACAGGAAGCGCCTGTCAGCCTCAGCAGCTGCCAGCTGCCTCCTGAGTGCCCACCGGGCCTCTGCGTCTACTCTCGCCTGCTGCTCATTCCTCCATTCATTTTCTCTTCGAATCCATGCATCTTTCTGCACAAGCCAGACCTGAAAGTCAAACTCCCTCTCAAGCGAGGCTGTGATTGCTCATGTATGAGGGCTCGGCTGCCACACCGCTATCTGAACTTGCTTCTGCATCCTCCTATCCCAACGCATTCGATTCTTGGTAATTGGACGATCTCTTGCTGCTTTCTCCGCTAGCCGCAACCTAATCTGTGGCCAACTCTGGGGCCGCTTGATGCTTGTGTAAGGTTCAAGCTGCCGGGAGAGCTCCTCAGAAGCCTGCTCCCCCACCCGAACACTGCTATACTTGCGAATTCCGTCACAGCATACAGGTGATACTAGATTGACGAGCCTCGCACGAAGGCTAGCCATTTGTAGCAGCACTAAACCTTGAGCTCGTAGCAAGCTTCCTGTTCCTGCAGGGCAGATATCGAATACTTCCAGACACTCAAAGCTGAGTGAAACGTAAGGAAAACTCCACCAGATGCATTATGATGCCAGCGAGTAGCGGTTCATGCTATTGAAGCCCAAGAATTGCTGCGCCAGGCTGTTGGATGAGATCGACAAGTGGCAGGAGTTATTCTTCCACGATCACAGCTTTGCAGGCTCTGAAGAAGACATCAAGCACCCTCCTGGAATATTTCAGACGTACCTGCAAGGTTCGGCGCGCTGGAATGTCGCTAGTCTAGACGAACGGTCGCCTGCTAAATGTGAAGTAACAGACGAACAAACACAAGCACGTATGCATCTAAATGTGCTGCAATGTAAAGCTTTGCCGGTTGGTAAGACTGAGCTACGATGTCTCGAGCTTTCCTGATCCTCTCGGGAAGCTGAACACACAGGTCTTTTCAGCGCGCCTACACACCACCGCATCTCGCCCTGAGACTTGCGCTGCCATCGTGTCATTCTCTCTGTCGCCACGAGCGAGCTCTGGCATGGCACCTAATCGGTCCCATGGGCCATGGTGACCATTTGGGTCAAAAAATATTCCATCATTTCAATAGGGGACAAGATGGGGACAATTCTTATTGGGGAGCGAACCAAACCTTCAACGTGGCCATGCGCTCATGGGACAGCAATTTCCCATTGCTCTGCAGGTGCAGAGCCTCCTCGCCCCCTGCAGGTACCAGCCCCCACCAGAGTACCAGGGGTGTGCAGCAAGCTGGGTTCCCCGCGCACAAATTGCGTACACACGTACTGAAGAATCCCCTGTTGTGCTCCTTTTTGCTGCACTGCCGATTGCCCTTCTATTGGGGCTTGTGCCATGCGTATGGCAGCAAACACCTTTAGTCGTGTACGCATGCGCGCCTTGCATGCACGTCCCTCACTGTGGGTCTGCACCAAAATGCGTTGGCGGCCTGGGCAACCGCAGTACAGTGGCCTTGGGGGCCAATAATCAGCATGTTTCCGGGCGGGATGTGGTTGCCCGGGGTTGCCCGCGCTGGCTGATTCATCTTCCTCGTTGAAGTAACAAATGCTGCTGGATCTCAAGAAGAGTGCAAACTTATTTACCTGAGTGCCAAGTGTGGAAAGTGGCTTCTTGGCGAAAATGGATCTGATTCTTCAGTACACAATGCCACCTCAGATAATGCATGGGACTGCATCTCCAAGTGAACAAGATTCACTGTGAACATTAAAAGAACTATTGCACATCTGAGCTTTTCTTGCATCAGCTCTCTTCCCCGCGTCTTGTCGATGCAATTACTTGCACATCAAAGCATGGAAAATCGAACAAGTTGTAAAGTCCTTGAAACTTCGTAGTCCGTGCAGCTTCAGACCTTGCAGCCTGATCCCGAAGCACCCACCATTTGCCACAACTCAAACATATGAGGCAGTAAAGTGACGGCAACGATGAACTGGTATCTTTCTTGTCCTTTGTCAGCAAGTATCTACATCGCGGTCAAAGGTCATTGGAAAGGATGCGTTTCTAGCACATGTGTTCTAGCATGTGTGCTGAATATGAGCTGATGCATGAGTTCGATATGACTACTGCTTGCATTTGTCGGAATTCCATATTAACCTGATCACTTGAGTATACAATGTTCCATATGCATGTAAAGCACGAGCTGGGGCTTTGCTGCCAGCACTCACACCTAAGAAGAAGTTTTTTGTTATCGGGGACTACGCCATAATATTTTCGAGCCGAGATGAGAAATGAAACTGTCTTGCAGTAGACGAACCAGTCATTATCTTGCAGTAGCAAATAGCCAGATTTCATTATATGCTTAGAAACATATGACTCCCCAAACATTTTCCTGTTGCATATGCCTATAAGCACATGGAGGCCTCAAAACCATTTTCTTTAAGCAATATTTTCGCCATTATCACAGTTGGTATGCTTATAAGCATATATAAGCTTGTTTGCCTACCCCTGTCACGTACACACGCACTCACTGCTGACCCGAGAGAGCTGTCACCATTATCAGCCCCACCAAAAAGATGCTAATCGGGAACCACGCCATACCCAGGAAGGGCTTCGGCCTCAGCACCCCCGAAGGGGTGGGACATGGACATACACCCCCGGGCCACACGGGACCACGAAAGCGAACACAGAGGCTGCAGAGAACGCCGCACAATATTGCAAGCAAAGACGGGGTCGCCAACAGGGACCGCACCAGTGCCCTCTTGCACGCCGGGAGCTCTTGAGAGATCCTTATGCATCAACATACAGCTCTTCTGGGCCTTTGAAATACTTTGCAGTTCGAAATTTGCAAGCCATGCCTGTGCAGGCCCTGCATTCCGTTCGCCACCCGTGATACAATTTTGACACTGCGAACTGGTCTAAACAATATCTGTGCAAGAGCAATGGCCCCTTGTTTCATAAATTTGTAAAACAAAACACATACGAACAGTTCCTGAAGTCCAAGAACCACACACGTGTGCACCATCTCTCCCACATGCCATTGTATTGCATCCGTCTTGCGCAAGGTTGTAGGAATGTGCTCGTATGCAGTACAGTACAGCACAGGCAGAGAGCAGAGGTTTCAAGTGCATTCCTATGTACAACGGCTTGCTCTCTTTCCGCTCAGGACCAGACCACATAGTCCAGTAGAGGTGGGTGACCTGCTTGAGCACCGCATGCGTGGCCGAACATGTGTATGACCAACTGTTTACAGCCCTTTTAATAATTTGAGCACACTTGCCCTCCTGCAGTGATATGTTTGCTCCAGGTGCTCTCAGAGCCAGGGAGCTGAGAAATGCTCACATGCAATGGTATGCTAACAAAGATGACCATGGACTCTGGTGAAACGCATATAGGAATGTGCAGACGGTTTTTGCAGAGAAAGGGCAGAGCTTCTGATGACAAGTTAGGGCATGCTGTCCACGCCGTCTCTCCCATCCAGATTTGGAGTCGTGGGCCCCTCATGAAGACTTGTAACGGGCCCTGTGGCAAGGGTCCGCTGTCTCGCCTCTTGCGCTCGTTCGACGACAAGGATCTTATCAAATATACTAGGAGTCATTGTACATATTTATGTATATTGAAGTGGATGTGTGTGAATCTCGAGGATAGATCTCAGAGTTCGATGCATGGCCAAAGCAGAAGCTGAGAAGCTGAGTCTGCCGGATCATTTCTGAATAATGCTGCAACGAATAACTTGTAGCAAACTCATTGTTCTTTATCCCAGTACCATTTGATGCTGTCCGGATGGCACAAGAATCGCAACGCTGGGGTGCTTCATCTGGTCGGCAACTGTAGCCTGATACACCGTACAATGTTTCAATTCGTTCGTGATATTGGTAGCCCAAAGCAGGACGCTTCTTCCCTGCGCAAGCTGCAACTCGAGACTCATACACCAGTCCAACTGGGTGCCTCGCTTTGGCCGAAAGCCCCTGTGGCAGCACGTCAAGACCTATGGAAAATAGCTTGCAGAGCTTTCAAGTCACCTCCATCTGTGCATTACTTTCTGGGCCTGCAGGTGTTGACTACTTCCATCGGATTTTTGCGCACATCCAAAAGGCGAAACACAGATCAGGATGGACGAAGGTAAGCAGGTTCCTGAGGACATCAAGCACGCCGTAGAGAAGGATGTCTCAAGGACATTCCCTGAGCACGAGTACTTCACATACCAGCAGACTGAATCGTGCTTGGGTCTGGTTCACCTGGAGCAGCTACTTCTAGCATATGCCGCACTAGATCCAGAAGTAGGGTATTGCCAGGGTTTAAACTTTCTGGCGGGTTGCATCCTACTGTACTGTCAGGAACTGGAGCTTGCATTCCAGGTCCTCAACGTGCTGCTGGTGCATCAAAACATGAGAGTGCTGTACTTGCCAGACCTCAGGGAACTACAGGTTGGATGCTACTCATGACGGTGCCCACACGAAAGACACTAGATCGGAGGTTGATTATGAATGACCGTGCAGGATGTGATGGATGCTATTTCGCTAAACCAGCCTGACAATCTGCAGCTGCACTTTAAAGAACACGGGGTCGTTCGGTCCATGTTCCTACCGACTTGGATCATGACCGTGTTCTCTGCTGATTTTCACCCGTCAGTGGCAGGTAGGCTCATTGATGTCATGCTCATAGTTGGTTGGAGAACACCTCTAGAGGCTGCCGCAACTGCACTGCTGCTGTCAGCAGGAGATTGGCTGTTAAAAACCTCCAAGATGGAAACAATTGTGGACGTCATCAAGGTGCGGCGGCCAGTCACACAGAGTTTCTCTGCAGCACGGCATGTCACTGACTCCGTCTGCTCACATGCAGGAGCAGCTGCCAGCTCTACCTCTTCCAACACTGCATCGTACTCTCACGTGGGCACTGGAGCAGTGTCATGAGAGGGGACTAGTCGGGCATGTAGAAGGGTGCTGTAGCATAGAGACATCCTCCGACACTCTCACTCCTGTGCACTGCAAGAGCCTTCCACTTTCTGTTTCGGCTGTACAAGCAACCCAAGCCAGAGCTCTAGATCGCAGTTCGTCCTTAATATTGGGTGCAGGGCGTTGATTAGAGCGGAAGTGCAATCACATGGTGGGCCAGAACGGGCCAGGACAGCATGACTGGATATCATTCTCCCTTGACTGCGTTGCATGGGAGCAGATGCAACGTAGTGATCGAGCATGCTCAGTGGACAGCCGGGTGCAAACAAATGGTGTAGTTGCCTGAAACTGGGAAGAATGGAGAGGGCAGAAAGATTTTAATAATTCCCTACAGATTCAAGGACAGGTCTAAACGCTGCAGTGTGGCAGTACAAAAACCCCTTCACAGATGACAGGCTGCTGATGACAGCGAATACATGCACTGAAACGTCTGCTGGAAGCGAATGAACAAGGCATCAGGCTCAGCTGCAGCACTGGAGATGCTCTACCCTTTGTGAACACTAGTGTGGATGCTCTGTGCGAGAACGCCACTGAAACTGACCGGCCCAGAGGCGCAGAACTGATGGCTGTGCAGCCCAAGCCTCAGTTCACATCGCTGTTGTGCCTGCACAGCAGCAGCATACCTCAACAACGATACAGACATAACGGTCTGTTGAGACCAGCGCATGGGAACGCACGAAGTGATCGTTGACAGGCACTCAGTGATAATGGCTGTCACAATGGTCCTATCAGTATCACTGAGGTGATACTCATCCTGCAGCTCTTGTCCCACGCTGTCCGGTGTATCCTTGTCCAGGTTATGCTCAAACTCAATTGTCCTGGAGATGGTAGAGTCCACAGATGACTCCTCTAATGTGGTCATTGAAAGCTGAATGAAAACGGATCTGGCTGTCTGAGGCTGCGAGCTGCCGCTTTGCCGCACAGCGAACATGTAGTCCTCCCCCTTGAGCTCACACGACTTGAGCCGTGGCAGCTCGTCATTGCCCTCACTGCCCCCCCCCGCTGATGCAACATGCACATCTGATGTTGTTCGATGCACCATCGTGTCCCCTCCAACTGATCCATTCTGTGAAGCGATACGCTGGGGCGGCTCATGGAGGTGCTTTGCAGCATGCTGGTCTGCATGCGGCACAGGGCCATCCAGCGGAGGCGGGGTGTGCGTCCTTGCCGGGCTAGGCTTCGCTCTTGGATGATGTGCAAACTGTTGCAGCAAATCTGAGGCAGCAGGCCGCTCATTGAAGCACCGTGACAGCAACGAACGTGCCCACTCATCGCGAACTGACGCGATCAGCTCTGCTGCTTCGTAACTGGCGGTATATGGGTCAAGGACTACCTGTACGAACATGAAAACTCTCACACACGTAGCCTAGCTGAGCATGCCACACCTCTGATATACACTGGGAGACGTCAGCAAGCACGGGCAGGCAGGTGACTCACCTGTGTGTACATCTCCAGCATGCACATCCCGAATGAGAGTATATCATACTCTGGACTAAGCTTCACACCATCCACATGGTTTGCGAGCGAAGCATCATCCGCATCTGAAGGGGAATTTGTGTATCGACGTGTCAGCAGCGTCAAAAGCCCGAGGTCACCTATCTTAACAGTCCCCTCATTCCCATTAACATAAATCTTATCACAGCGCAAGTCACCATGAACTACTGGCGGGTCCTGGGAGTGAAGGTAATCTATGCCTTCGAGAATCTGCTTGGAGAACTTGCGCAGAGCATCAGGGCCAAGCTGATTGTGCTCCTGAATAAACTCGCGAAGGTTGCCAGATGTGAAGAGCTCTGTCACAAGGTTTATCTGATTGTCCGACTTCCAGCACTTGAAGCAACGGATGATGTGCTTGTGCTTCAACTTGGTGTTGCGCTGGGTCTCAGTCAGCAGCTGCAGCAAAGTGGCCAACTCCAAGCCTAATTGATCGCCCGAGATAATGACCCAGGCGACGTCCAGGCCATTCTTCTCATCGAACCCCTTGAATACTACCTTGAATCTGCCCGCACCAATACGCTCATTGTATCTAATAAAGCGCTCCTCATCATCGCGCTGCACGACGCCATCATCCTCACCTCCATCGTCTTGCTGCTGCGAGTGGCCACCTGTGCTCGACTTATTAGATGCATCATTCATCACGCCTCTACACGCGGGGCAAACTGTAGTACGTCAACTCGATTCGCTGCGGGAAGACGCCCTCACTACAGGATACAGTACCAGCACAACACACAAACACGGCCTCCTGTACAGGTGCCCTATGCTGGCTTTGTCTACAATATCCTCTATGCGCCCAGTCTGTTCATATTGTAGTAATGGCGCCGGCGTGGCGCATCTCTACGCGCCCGTCGTCCTCCGACGCCAATCTAGAGTAACACGGCTGCACACAAGCAACGCACGGCTAAACTCACAAGCACATAAACTCACAAATAAACATGCAATAATGCATCGCAAATCGAGCAAAAAGATGCGGTTCAGCACGGCCCTGAGGGAATGGCTGATCACTCTCTAAGGAGCCCTCGAGTCGAAGACGGTCACGAAGCAATGCTCGGTCAGGCAGACCGCGCCATCAGCGCGTTGGCATTGATTTGCGGTGCAAGCGCGCAGGCGTCGTGGACGTGGATTCCTGGATGATCGTTGGAAATCATTCGAAGCGGTTTCGCAACAAAAAGCACCCGTTTCTAAAAAGTGACGAAAAAGGGCGATCTATGCAGGTTCTCAACTGCAGGGACATGCTCCAGTGTCACGATCACTGAGATCAACCTGTGATCGCATCAGACTGCGTTGTCATGACTTTCAGTTCAGCATGATACTGGTGGCATTTACGTTGCCAAAAACACAGTGCTCAGACCTCCCGATTCAACCTGCGATGAAGGGGGCTACCATGCAGCGTTCAGTGTGGAGGGGTTGTGTCAGTCATCCGGAACAGAAGAGAAGTCCGGGTTCAGCAGAAGAAAACGTTGTTTCTGCTGCGTGAGTTTCTGTTGTGAAGGGGAGATGAGAGGCCAGACTCAGAGCAGGAGCCAGACTGCAGGGCAGTTCCTCCTGAGCTCTGGTTTGATCGTTGTGAATGCGGACGATGTGACTGCTGCATGCCAAAGGCGGGTGTGAAAGGCAGTAAGTAGTGCGAGCTGCCGAGTGAGTCAGATCTGCAGCTGATTTGATGTCCACCTGATGCAGGTAGGCACGGGCCATGAGGGCCATGCTCTAGGGTTGAGTATAGATAGCGGAAATTTGCCAGTTTTGTCACGGTTTGTCACGGTTTATGTGTGTTTTCGAGAGGTTTTCGTGCATATGTATATATCTCCGTTCTGGCTCTGTTTCAAGAGCACGTATACATGCGAACCGCGGGCGGGAATACATGCGTGCAACAAGGATTGGAACTGCTCACGTTCACTGTTCAAGTTTTCCGCTGCTCCCGGGTTTTGCGGTCAATGCATCCGCTGAGAGATCAACCTTTCGTTGAGAAACATTGGAAAAAAAGTAGGCTTACTCATCTGGTGTAACCTGTGGCAACCAATCTGGGCGGATAATAGAGGCCGCTGTCCCAAGATAGGTATCTGTTGTGCAGATTAAGGTCATCTCTGTTGGCGGTGGTGAGTGGCCCTACACATCACGTCCGTTACCCGGCTGTACACGCTTGTCCTTCACTCACAGACTCTGCCACAAGTGCAGTGTTGCAACAGTGAAGAAAGTTAAAACCCATTGTCGCAAAAACGTGGAGATGCCGAGACGAGGTATTCGTTCTTTCCGCTCGCTCCGAGCAGTAGCACTTGTCATGGCATGCCTCTGATGTACAGGCATAGGAGATGCACAATTGCCAGAAGCATAAGCCGTCATGTTTTGAGAGCGGGCTGCTTCCGTCCGTCGATACTAGTTCTGCCATCTCTCCGACTTTCCGACTGGTGAACTCAAGTACTGTTCCGATCGCTGTGATGCAGCACCTAGAGAAAATGGATATAGACTTGAATGTAGTTTCCCTGAGTCATATTCCGCTTGAGCTCGCATCAGGAGAAGCCGCGGCGGCATAGCAAAAAGTGAATTGTTTCGTGCGGAGGAGTATAGCCTCGTTCGGGACGGCGTTGCTTCGCCCAGGACAGAGTCTTGCCTGTTCAACTTTAGAAAGTTTGTCGTCTGGAAACCGTTTGTGATAGGCGGAAAGACGGCAGTTGTCTCTTTCCCTGCTTGCCTGTCGCGCTCTGTTTTGAACGTGGCACGTAGCCACACACACTGTGCCCGTAATACAGGCATGCTGGATCAATGCTCGGTGCTCAAATCGCTTGCTATGCACTGCTAGAGTGACGGCACAGACGGGGTCGCGTGCAGGTGCAAGATCTGCGTTTGGCTCCGAGAACGCAATCAATATGCGCGTGCAGTTTCAAGCCAAAGCTCGAAAGATTCTTGCAGAGGTAGACAGGCTCAACAAGGAAGAAAGTACGCTTCTGCGGTGGCGAGCTTTCGTTCCCTTGCTTGTGCGCTCACAGCTACTCATTGCCTAGTGGGACCTAGCTGTCTCCGACATTCTGACGTACATCCTCCCAACAGCCTGCATACGTCAACTGGTGCATCGGTTTGTGAAGTTCGGCAGTCACTTTCATATGTGTTTGCTGCAATACACATATAGCCTCGTTTGGCAGCCTGCTTCGAATGCTCACCGTGGAAGCGGCGCGCGTACGGCGGCAGCAGCCAATTGATACTCAGGATATCTCTTGACTTCGTGTCATCTTAAGAGTCCATTTTTTGCATCGCATCTCTTTTCCTAATCAGCTCTGAGCCAAGATTCTGTTATGGATATGTTCCGGTCCCAGATGCAACACTGGTAGTTGACGCAGCCAGCGATTTAATGCCAAGAAGGGTCCTAAACTGCTACCGAAGTCCAATGTCCTTCTGAACCGCTGTCATGCTTTGCTGGTAAGCTGTCGTCGTGGCAAATGCCAGTCTGTGTCTCTGCATGATATTTCCCCTTGAATGTGATTGGAGGCAGAGGGCTGTTGGTTCTGTCTTGCTCACATGTACATGTACATATGCAGGAGATCAAGTTCAGCGGGGACTAGATTTGAACATCATTGCAGTGCTCCCACATGCAGCTGTCCTGCCTGTTCCACAGAAGGCGCAAGTGCCAGCACCATGTACGCTGCCACAGACCTTCAGGATGCAGCAGGTGACGACAGATGCAGAAGATGCAGGGCCTCGCCGTAGACAGAAGCGCGCTGTGACTTGGTACAGTGAGCCATTGAGTCCCAGACAAGGCAAAACAACAGCGATGCTGCCTCCGTCTCCCCGTCGTCGGCGGTCAGCACGCACAGCACAACGCAATATTGACACAGCGCAAGCACGGGCGGCTGAGCTGGCTGCAGTTGCTAGTGCTTCACATGCTGCTGCAGAGGGTGCTCCAGCTGGTCATCTTGCGCTGCGAACACGTTCGCAAACTCGTGCCACATCTCAACACTCTCCCACTGCGCATGCAAGCTGTCTTGACCAAGTGAGCACGGATGGCCCTGCAACACCCTCACCATGCGTGGCGGGCAGCACCCAGCACTGGCGGCAGCGCCAGGCAACCACCTGCAACATGCCAGATGCGAAGCCAGAATGTCCGCATGAAGAGAATTCAGGGCAGCTGATACCCAACCCAACCGCACACTCCCAGTCGCCATCGACTTGGTTCTCTCCCCGCGAGGATCCCACAGGCGCACGCCTGAACACTAACAAGGTATCAGAGTGGCCATCTCCTCTTGGAAAGCACAATGGGTCTGCGTTGGATGTGCTGTCTCCAGCTCAACATCTGTGCGGTGGCCCGCAAGAACTGCTGACGCCAAACAAGAAGCCTTTCTTGCAGGATGGCTCAAGTGGCCTGCATGAATTCTCCACTGCAGAAGCTCTGCTGTCGCCAGCGTTGCAAGCTGTCTGCAGTGGATTAGACCTGTCTAAGTTGGACAGTGATGCTCTCGCACTCAGCCCAATAAACCATGGCCTCAGTCCTTTGACCCTAAGTCTGACAGACCTTCCGTCGCCATTGAATGCATTGCCAGCGCTTATCTCACCGTGCCCAGATGCCCTCCAGGTGTGCTTGTGCAACTTGTTGCATCAGCTTGAATCGCAACACTACTTGCAAGTGCATACGGAGAGTCAACATGACGCTGTGCTGCAGAGTCCAACTGTGTTGCCGTGCTTACCGCACACGCCAAGAAAGGTGTGTGACCTTGAGATGACCCCCGATGCACATCTGCGCCCCGGATCGCTTCGGCTCTTGTCAAAGCCGTCAGGGGATAAACTGTCAAACAGCCTCAGGCGGCGCGCAGCAGTGACTCGAGCACTTGCTGAAAGCTTCTTACAGTCTCCGCGTGACGCGCAAATGATCAATGTGCGGGATTTAGGTGCGCAAACCATCACTGCTGCCTGCTCAGCATTTGCCTGGCAATTGTCTCTGATTACGTATGCATGTGTGCAGGATCTTTCATCAGCCCCAGGGAGCCGGCCCAGCACTGACAAGAGGTTGCTTCTTGTGCTGGGAATGCGGTTGGTAAAACGAATCGTTACTCGTGGAACTTTACCAGTCTTCATCAGTTGTAAGCAGAAATGCTTGCGCAGAGTCCAATTTGAGAGAGTTTTGGATGCCATTCCAAACAAACCAACGCATTGTTGATCAGTTACAGC
Source organism: Ulvella scutata (assembly GCA_032359135.1). NCBI lineage: Eukaryota > Viridiplantae > Chlorophyta > Ulvophyceae > Ulvales > Ulvellaceae > Ulvella > Ulvella scutata. The sequence goes on from JAUMHD010028268.1 coordinate 27,682, forward strand.
TCTGCGCAGCCAAACAGGGCTTGTTGCTGGTACAGCAGTGTGATGCCAAGTCCAGTAAGGTTTTGAACTAGCAAGTCAATTGCATGCTGGCATGAGCTGTTCTAGAGTGACGTGTTCTAGTGTCGAGTCTTCTCTATGGTTATGTAGAGAACCTGTCGTGTATGTTGCCGTTATTGTTCGTAGCTCATCAGGTGACATGAATTCGCCAGCGTACAGATGGAATCAGCCTTCCAATTGAAATGTGTCACAATACACTGTTCTACGTGTGAACATCCCACACCGCAGTTGTAATCTGTTCCATCATCTGTACTGCATTCAGCATTGACCGAGGGGGTGGCTGCAATTCCATCATTTTCGTAGTCCCAACTGCAGCAGCTCGCCCATGTGTCAGTACAGTTGCATAGCAGCAACACAGCACATGAATTTCGGGGGCCAACCTCTGTGTCTGTGCGTTGACTGCACATTGTGTGCGACAGAAGGGCAGTAGTGTGCAAGGATAGCTTTTGCCATGCGCTCCTCCTGCGCTGAGAGGGCAACAGGAGAGGCATCTGATTTTCCTCCAGGCAGAGTTCGAACTGCGATGAATGTACTGCGACTCCGGTTCAGCTGCTTGTCTGCGCCATGCTGCCTTGCAGCCCAGACAATCCATGCTCGAAGCTTCATGCCCAACTGTGGGTCCTGGTCCGTGTCAGCAAACCAGTTGAGCCATCCCTTTCTGATGGCCCCGCGGCAAGGGGGCACAGGGACATTCGTCACAGCTCTGCTTTGGTGGTGAATATATGCCTCGGGTGACAGTTCTGGCTTCGTTTCGCAGCCAGGCTGCCCTGGCTTCAGACTTAATCCGTTACACAGTGGCCTAGCTAGGCCTGGATTCTTCAAAGCCTGCCGGCCTGCACGTGGGACTTCGTTATTCACTTTTTCGCTTGACAACTGTCGACACAACGTCTCCTTTTGCATGGCATGAAGTTGGCATGGCATGATGTACCCCGTGACGACATGTCCATCAGGATTGAATTGCTGGTAGGATGTCTGCAAACTCCCGAGCACAACAGTCATGAACTACAACATCGCACCATCTCTGAGGTCACTGCACTTTTGTACAATTCGGGTACATTGCTGAACGTCATGCCTGTGTTTCGCCGTCCGTAGCTGTTCAGTCGTGCCAAGTGTTCCTGGCACAAGTGGTCTGTGGGTGGCCACATGTTTGAGCTTTCTTCCAACGAACGAAGAGTTACAAGCGCAATCATTGATATATGGTTGCGGCTTCATGTGCACGTCTGGGCGTTGCCAGCCTTCGTGGTCTCCACCTCCTAGTGCGGAAGTGCCCACTGCAACTTGGCAAGACACACGCATCTGGCACTGCAATGATGCTACAACTATTAAAAGTTAAAAAGTTTCCAACTATCATACAGAACGGGATACGATTTCTACCAAGACAAGGCTAGCGTGTCAGTGCGCCCTAGCAGTGCGGCAGCGCTGCTCTTGATTCCCCTTGAACTACTGGGTCTGTTGTCGTTCTGATCTTACAATTCGCTTTTGTGCCACCTCCACAGTCCGCAATTGGGCACAACCGGTTGCAGACTGTCGAATGCATAAGCCATCCATATGCATTTCAGTTGTTTGCTACATGTGATGGGCACCCAGCTCTACAGACTGCGCGTACGAGAACACCACACAACAATGCTCCCATGTCTAGGACCAGCTGGCCTGCCTGCATTTATCAGTGCGGCGCGTATTTCGGCGCCCCTCCTCCCGTTCGCCCTAGGCCCAGGTGGCCCCCTGCTCCCGTTTGACGCCCCTGCGTTCAAGTTGCCGCGCTTCGCACTGTGCACGGTATCAGAAAATTAAGCCCCAGTTTCGGTCCCCTTCCTCGGACATGTGTGTTGTTTCCCTTTCTCTGATAAATTTGTGTTGTTGTAGGGGGGAGGAGGCAAACTTGTGGGGTTGTGTTGGTAGGTATACATCACAGCAACAACCACTGCCCTGGACGTAGAACACTAGGTATTTCTCCTCTCCCTCGACTGCTAGGTCGCATTGAACATTGGAGCATGCTCATAAGCTTTCCAGGATGCGAGGCAGCTCAGCCTGCCAATGCGGACACCCCGCATGCACACGCCCCGCGGACACCGGTCTAGACCTACTCACCCTTACTCCGCCCCTGTCTTCTGCAACGTGTCTCATCGCACAACAGCTCCACAGAGGACACAGGGGCAGGCAGGCATCTTCAGCAACGGTTTCATTGAAACGTAAACGCACCTCATCAACTACCGCACTTCAACAACCTTTCCCTGGAGCATTGTCTGCAACTGGGACAGTGCTGCCTTTTTGAACTCAAACTTGGCTGACACCCGTGCCAGGTTCCGGGCTGGCACCAGCTGCCCTGTGCTAGCTTGGCACTCTGGGCACACATCGCCTGTGGCACAAGTTCTACAGCAGCAGTGGCCACATGGAACGCACACAACAGGATCGGAGAATACTGACAAGCAGGACAGGCATGTGTAGTTGCTCTCCAGTGACTGCTCCACTTGCACCTGCACCCAATCATATTACAGAGTCACAAACCTGTGCTACCCGCAGCTTGAATCATTCCTGCAGACAGCGTGACTGCAGGGGTGGTGCTTGGTAGCTCACCAGCTTGTCAATAGTGGTGTGCAGAGTGCGCTCTTGCTCGTTGAAGTCTGGTAGCAGCAGCTTGGCCTGAGGCTTCATCGCCTTGGAGATCAGAGATTGCAGATTCGATTCATAGTCCTTAGACAGGGCATCGGCGCACATTTTCAGTCCTGTTAATGCCTCTGCAAGGCGTTCAGGGCCTCTATCGCTGTTGTCCGGACTCACTAGCGGTGCCGCACTCCTAGCGCCTGCATCAGACTGCTCGCCCTGCATCACATGCAAGCTGCATGCTTCAGCGGTAGTGCAAGGCACGTAGGGTGTGGGGCAATGTCAAGGCAGATGGGTTGCAGATGCGGAAGGCCTCCTGTCTATGGCCACTTGCCAGTGCAAGAGACCGAAGAGTGGCTGCAGACCTTTCTCAGGAGCCCACTGACTCTGCTGAGCATGTGTTTGATGTCTCGCACAGCAATGCATCCACCCTCCACCACACTGAGGAGCTTGTGTTGCTGGTCCTTGATAGCCTGGTCCATCGCATCTTGCAGGCGCTCGTACTGAGCATCCCGCTGTGCCAGCTCTACCTGGTGCTGCTTGGACAACACTACCAGCTGGCTGCAAGCTACCATAGTCTCACGAGTGGAAACTTGAACCTTTTCTTGCATTGCCAGCCTAATTTGCTCATTGGCCTTGGCCTGCTGCGCCCTATCCATGCGGGCCCTCTCTTCCCATGCATCACTGCTGGCACTGGCAGATGCTTTCAAACCATCGACCTCCTCCTGGAGAGCTGCAACCCTGCTTGAAAGCTCTGCATTTGTGTCCTGAATCTGCGCTGCAAACCTACAGCACGTACATGCATAAATAAGCGCAAGCAGGAGCCTTGTGATGAGATACAGTTACCGCACTACTTGTGTATGCCTATAGCGGTGCTAACCTGGCTGCCATTTCGTCAACAGCTGTGTCTTTATCAGTCAGTGTATCTGACAGCCGCTGTTGAGTGCACTGCAGCTGCTCCTGCAGCGTGCTCACTTGGCTGACCAATGCAGCGCGTGCCTTATTGGCTTCTGACTGCGTTGTTTGGGCAGCTGCCAGCAACCACACCTTGCCCTGCATGCCATTGCGATAACTGTGAATGCGCTGTCCACATATCGGATGTGCATACCACACATGGACCTTGCCTATATCTTGCACACAGTTTGGTGCACACACACACACACACACACACACACACACACACACACACACACACACACACACACACACACACACACACACA
>JAUMHD010028279.1:0-31536 GCA_032359135.1 Ulvella scutata
TGGGCAGGTTGGTGAAGCAAGACTCGTGTCTACTGTCAAGAGGCAACAGCAAGAAGCACAGATAGCAAAGAGGGTGCACAAGCAGCTACAGAGGTAACGTGAGCAGAGCTACAAGAGCTCTTGAAGCTATGGAAGCAGCTCTACCTTCTAGTGCCTTGATGAAGAAGCTGGCTGCTCTCCACCCCGTTGCTCAGCCACCAACAGTTGACAGCCCCGACACAGTACCAGTGCAGATCACAAAAGAACAGCCGACTGCAGTGATCAAGCGCCTACCGAAGGGCTCAGCACCAGGCCCCACTGGGTGGACCTTTGAACACATCCAGGCGATGTCACAGGGTACACCAGAGGGTATGGATGCCATACTGAGTCTGGTCAACACAATTCTTACAGGACAAGCACCAGACTGGGAAGAGTTCAGAGCCAGCAGGCTCATCCCCCTGCTGAAGAAGCCTCAGGGCCCATCAGCCGAGCGTGGCGTCAGACCAATTGCAATCGGAGAGGTGTGGTCACGGCTCGTTTCGATGTGCGCCATGGCCGCATGTGTGTGTGTGCGCGCGCGCGTGCGTGTGTGTCTTTCTCTGTGAGTGGCTATGTGTGTATCGAATGTGTTGGATGGTGAGTAGAGGACTGGTAGAGCAGCACTGATGTGTGGTGTGTGCATGCGTGTGAGTGTGTATGTGAGCAGGGCATGTGCTGTTCTTCAGTGTACTGACTAGGTGAACAGAGCATCAAATCTGCTACCAGCAGAGCATCACAGTGTATGCGCTCGCTACAATCGTCCTTTGCTTAGCCTGCTGATGCTGCCTGGGCGCCCGATGCAAACCCCAGCCTGCCACAAAGCTACTTGCGTTGAATCCTAGCTACGCTTATTGCTGCAGTCTTCCTGTGCTTGGCCCACTGTGCTGGACAGGCGCACGATGCACACCCCAGCCTCCCACATAACTGCATTCGACAATAACCCCCCACCCCCCCCCCCCCCCCCCCACACACACACACCATGTGCAGTTTTCCATAAGATCGTAGGATGCAGTGGCAAATTCGCTAGGTGATATTGAGTACAGAACTGTCCCGATTCACACACTTATTCCATGTCAGGGGCACCCCGAGTGTATGCAGGTACAACTCTGGGATGGGCATCGCTGTATGAAGTGTTCACATATGGGATGAGGTCCTTGAGGACATCCAGGAGGTCAGCACCGTGGCAAAGAGCACCTTTCCACGGGTCACTCTTGATGGCCCACTTCAGTCTTGCAAAGTAAAGCTCACACTGCATGTCACAGAGTAGTGGTTGGTGCCAAAAGATCCGCGTTGTTAGCCATTCTGTCCAGCACACGTACAGAGCAGTGTCGCACAGGATTGAATTCTGGGGAGTATGGGGGCAGGAACTCCACAGTGGCATGGGCACATGCCTCTTGTAACATCAACTGTACCTGCCCTTCATGCTGGTGGTGTATGGCTGCATTGTCCATGATGAGAACGTTCGGACGGTTGTTTGCGATCCTGGGAATCTGTATATCAGTGAGTGTGTTGCTAGATCTTCCGGTTCACTGACATCACGCGTGTTTGTGGACACATCACACCACTTGACCAGAAGAGTGTCGTACCACCAGGTCTCTGACGAAATCCAGATATACCTCTACGTCTGTGGTGCCTTCCACTTTGGCAACTGCCAGGACGGTGTCCCATGATACCAGTGGGATGACACTGTACCTGATGCGTGATGACAGGGCCAGTGGCATCGTGGTAGTGGCGTGCTCGCCTTGTGGCGACAACCCCTTCCTGTATGACAGATGTGAATGTGCACAAGTTTGAGCTGCAGTGTGGGCGGTGCATACTGCACTCTGCATGCGTGAGGAAGGGGGCAGCTCTTCCAGCTCGCAGTCTCACCTTCGAATGCAGTCTTTCCCGTCCTGCCCGGCTTCATCCGTCCAGATAAACCGGTTGTGTGTGTAATTGCTCCATATGCGCGCTACAAATGCAAGTTGTGCCTCCCTGTCAGCCCTCGTGTTGTGTTTCTCGCGTAATTTTTTGCTGTAACCCAGCTCATGCAAGGAACGGTACACTCGGGCGTTACTCAGGCTGACATCTCCCCCCGTCCGGCTCCGCAGCTCGCAGGCAATCTCGTCTGCATACAGCTGGTCGTCGTCTCGTACCACAGTCAGCAGTGCATGCGCTGCCTCTGCATGCAGCGCCCTGTCCCTATGCCGCACATGTTTCCTCCCCACAGCGCGCAGCAAGCCCCTCGTATTCCACCTGCGAAGGATGTTGGCAACCGTGTCTCTGTGTAACCTTTGCTTCTTCGCAATGGCGGTGTTGCTGAGCCCCAGTCTCTTGTCAAGTATTACCCTTTCGCACAGCTCTGGTGGATACGTCATTATGAAATGTAACCGGGCCACAATGAAACAGGGGATGCAGATCGTTCACTCACAGCATCAGAACGGCTTCTGCTAGCGCCGTTATGTACCAACAATTCGGTGTCTTGTCTTGGACCCGCACCAGAGCGTTGCATGCGTCATAGGAACGATTCGAATTCGAAGGCCGAGGCCGCCGCCTGTGGAGGCTAGTACCTGAATCGAGCTGACGCATCTGCGGGTATCTTCTAAGATAGGGTCTGGCCGAAGCATCGGGGTACGGATGCGGTGGCATCTATACCTGGCCACTGGCGCTACACCCGTAAGGAATATGTACTGCGTGCAGCGATGCACAGCGACATAGTGGGTGCACTTGAAACCATTCCCTTGTCGCGGTTCTGGTTACCTGTTATGAGCACCAAAATGGCATCCAGTGCTGATCCGACTGACATAGTAGAGGTACCATTTTATCCATCGAGTATACAAAATGTCGCCACTTTTGACCCGGTTCTCTGTGCCGATGTTGGCGGCATCATGTGGGCACGCTCTTACAGTGTGCTTCCTCGCCTCAACGCCTCAACTGGCATAGTCTGGCTACATCACTGGGTGTTTCACCTATCTGGTTTCAACAGTCAGTAAGCACTTCCAGCTTATCTTCCCAGCGGTGTGAAGCTGCCTACAACTTAAGTTCCTCTTTACTGGGCGTCTCCATTATTCTGGCATGTTGAGCCCTCAAATCCTGTTGCTGGAGTGTGTTTTCCTGTGCACCATATTCAAGCAAATTCGAGCATGCAACAGTTCAGTCACAAAGAATCCGATTCACAAGAAACCAGTGGCCCATGAACCCAATTCACGTAGTATGTGGGCTAATGGGGCTGCCGATGCAGCGATCCAGCACTTTGGCTGGAAGCGAGCTGGGCTTATTGTGCTAGTGGTCTAGTGGACTCTAGACCACTAGCCCGATCAGTCCAACTCGGATTTTCCGGGTTTCCGCGGCCCCCGGTAGGACTAGCCCATGTATGTGCCTCCAGTCCACTACGTGGACCTATTCTGCTAGTGGTCTAGTGGACTCTAGTCCACTAGACCACTAGTCCGATCAGTCCAACTCGGATTTTCCGGGTTTCCGCGGGCCCCCGGTAGGACTAGCCCATGTATGTGCCTCCAGTCCACTATGTGGGCTTATTGTGCTAGTGGTCTAGCGGACTCTAGTCCACTAGACCACTAGTCCAGTCTTAGGGTCTCTACTAGGCCAATATGCCTATGTATAACTATGCCTATTGGCACATTTTCAGAATGGTTCATGTTAATGCCGAAATCGCCAAAACCCCACGCTGTGCGATACTTCATAGCTCATTTCCAGAAGGGGGAAGCCGTTCATGTTTTCTAACCTTTTGCCACTACCGAGCACATCATTGAAAAGATCCTTTTCTCTACTTTCTGAATCTGTGCTCAGACTTTGCATGCGTGCACGGACGGCACACTATGGCAGCTGTTCTTGGCACCGTACATGGTCGTCCCGGGAGATGCCCACTCTGCGCTGCAGGGCACACGACCAGAAGCCCATCATCTGGGCTAAGAGGCAATGTATGTTCACATGGGCTAATATCCACATGGGCTAATGTCCACATGAGACGACAATCTCCTGGAATAACTTGGAACGACCCGGAATATCGAACGAAGCGCTCGAGTATGCCCTCCTTGTGCTCGAGTATGCCCACATGAAAACATTGCAAGTTCACAGGAGGTTCTGCGGATGTCTAGACCTTGCACAAGCTCATACAGCACAGTTTCATCACAATCCATGCGCAAAGTATTTGTAGGAAAGATTCATCGGAGCAGCAAACCAGTAAGTACCTATAGGGACCAAAAAAACGGCGGTGTTCTGACACAAACAGGCTGTTTCGATTAACATTGTTGTTAATGACTAGTTTCATTAACCTACCTCGTTATCTAGGGACTAACTATTTACCCTACCTCGTTATCTCGAACCACATTAAGGTAAGTATAGCACTAGCCCACAGATGTACATATTCACACCCATTTTGACATACTGATGTACTGACATAAATATAAATAAAGCCCTAGTCCTTACAAACCGGAGAGGTAGTGAATAGGCATGAACCCAAATAGCCAATTGACATTAACATAAATATAGCACTAGTCTACAGATGTACATATTCTCACCCATTTTGCCATACGGATGTATTGACATTAAGAGCAATATAGCAGTAGTGAGAAACAGGCCTGTTAAGCCATAGAAATGCGCATGTAGAGACATTAAGATAGGAATGTCACGGTCACAGGCGATATTCAGAACCGGCCCTTGCCAGACGCCGGGAAAGTACTTTTGGCACATTGCGTTCTTGACATATTGATACAAAGAACACTATAGCAATAGCAAGAAACATGCATGTTTTGCCATAGACGTGGACATATAGAGCTATTGACACACGACTGCCTCCGCGGCCGCCGGAAAAGTTTACAAACCGCAAAGGTAGTAAATAGGCATGAACCCAAATAGCCAAAATCAACTAACACAACCGCCGGAAAAGTACTTTTAACACATTGCGCTATTGACATATTTATACAGACACGACAATGCCTGATAACGACAGTACTGAGCATCAAATCACAATACGACAGCAATAATACTTATCTTTGATATACCTGTATGTCTTGTTCATGCCTGGCGCAATAAGGGACCGCGCTCTGTGTGTTGCGATGACATGTAGCACGGTACTCGTTCTGCCCGAGTTGCATTGTTCAACAGCCGGCCTAGCAGATACAATAGGTTTTAAATTAGTCAAGGATCACTTAGGCAAGCAAGCGTGTGGAACGAGGGCGTGGAATTCAAATGCCGGAGGCAGACGGGACTCGGTTATGGAGCCGATGCGGTTTTCTACCCGAGCGTGTAAATTTGTGTGTGTGCGAGCCTTGATCTGAACTTGGTAATCAATATATTTCGTGATTATGAGCCTTGATCTGCGCTAGCAACATCCTATGCGAGTGATGATGGTATTCAGACAGCCATTATATTGATCATCAGGCATACTCGGCTGTAACACATGGGATGATACATAAGATAAAGCATTCACCATAACGAGCGTGTCAGTTTAGTATGGTTCGAGCTCGAACTGAAGAAGGGAGGTATCAGTATCAAACATTGTTGTCATAGACCAACATCCATAAAGGTCGGCCTTCGTTTGCATCTTACAGGCTGTCTCAATACACCAATCTCGAATTATGAGTATCGGACAACTCAACTCAAGTTAGTGAACATCACCATCATCCGTTCAAGTCACTAAGACCCGTTCGTTGATGACATTCACAACCTTCAGACAGAAGTCCTCTGGAATGCAAGACACAGTAAACCAACATGAGGCACAGCCAACCAGACCCTCCGCCCGTACCCCTGCCCCCCTCCCGCCAGCCGCTTGCGCCCGGCGCGCTCGGCGGGTGGCAATCGGTGTCCCGCGGTAACTTCATAATTGAATGAGCCACACTCCACCTGACCCTGCCGCTTGAACCACCGCCACACCCGCCAGCTGCTTGCGCCCGGCGCGCTCGGCGGGTGGCAATCGTTGTCCCGCAGTAACTTCTAAATTGAATGAGCCACACTCCACCAGACCCTGCCGCCTAAACCACCACCGCCGCCCCCCCCGCCAGCCGCTTGCGCCCGGCGCACTCGGCGGGTGGCAATCCGTGTCCCGCAGTAACTTCATAATTGAATGCACCACACTCCACCTGACCCTGCCGCTTGAACCACCGCCCCACCCGCCAGCCGCTTGCGCCCGGCTCCCTCGGCGGCCGCAGGTACTCCACGAATAAGGCACACTCAACAGCCCCCGGGCCGTACCCCCCACCCCCCCCCCCCCCCCCCGCTTGCAACAGTTGCATTCGCAACAGTTGCATGCGCATTCCAGGAGTAGACTTAAGCAGAGTGTTACGACTCAGCAGGGCCTGTCCTTGAAAGAACTTCGGCAAATACCAAAGAGTCCGTCACTCCTGCACAATCAGGGTGTGCAGGTAATCCCCCCCCCCCCTCCCCGCTTGCAACTGTTGCATGCGTATAATAGGGTATTCATTCACTGCTGCACATGCGTGCATGTTCAAACAACCACATATGAGTGTACAGCGGCAATCGCCACAAGCACATCCTCACCACTTGCTTGTAATTGATTGGCAAAAGAAGGAGAAAGTGGAAGCACCAACTTGCCCAAGGGCTGTCTGAGATGACGCAGCCCGTGCCTCTTCAGCTCTGGGCTCACCGGTATCAACAGGAGAGTCATGCAGCCATTCGCCGGCTCTTCTGGCAGTGTGTTCGATATGAATGGTGTCGATATTACAGCCGAACCAGATACAGTTTTCAAATTGGTTACACGCCAGCACAGCCCATGGATGATGTATCTTACTTTCGAGCGTGTCGCAAGTACAAAAGCATTGCTGTTCATTACAACAGTAGCAGTGTTCTGTATCGACTGTGTACATCTCCTATACAACAAACGGTGTGACAGAGAAGACAGGGTGTCATTCCAAGCAATGTCACCAACTTCCATTACTCTGTGGGCAATATTATGTGTGCCGTGTGATGTGTTCCACGATGCAAACAGTTCATGAGCAATCAGCTCGGGTTTACTGTTTCTTGCATTCCAGAGGGCTTCTGTCTGAAGGTTGTGAATGTCATCAACGAACGGGTCTAAGTGACTTGAACGGTCTAAGTGACTTGAACGGGTATTGGTGATGTTCGCTAACTTGAGTTGAGTTGTTCGATACTCACAATTCGAGATTGGTGTCTTGAGACAGCCCGTAAGATTCAAACGAAGGCCAACCTTGATGGATGCTGGTCTATGACGACAATGTCAATCAATGTTTGATACTGATACCTCACTTCTTCTGTTCGAACTGGAACGATACTAAACTGACACGGTCGTTATGGTGAATGCTTTATCTTACGTATCATCCCATGTGTTACAGCCAAGTATGCCTGATGATCAATATAATGGCTGTCTGTATACCATCATCACTCGCATAGGATGTTGCTAGTGCAGATCAAGGCTCCTGATCACGTCATATAATTATTACCAAGTTCAGATCAAGGCTCGTACACATAAATGGTTGCAAGCTCGGGTGCAAAACCGCATCGGCTTCATAACCGAGTCCCGTCTGCCTCCGGCATTTGAATTCCACGCCCTCGTTCCACACGCTTGCTTGCCCAAGTGATCCTTGACTAATTTAAAACCTATTGTATCTTCTAGGCCGGCTGTTGAACAATGCAAGTCGGGCAGAACGAGTACCGTGCTACATGTCATCGCAACACACAGAGCGCGGTCCCTTATTGCGCCAGGCATGAACAAGACATACAGGTATATCAAAGATAAGTATTATTGCTGTCGTATTGTGATTTGATGCTCAGTACTGTCGTTATCAGGCATTGTCGTGTCTGTATAAATATGTCAATAGCGCAATGTGTCAAAAGTACTTTTCCGGCGGCCGCGGAGGCAGACGTGTCTCAATAGCTCTATATGTCCACGTCTATGGCAAAACATGAATGTTCCTTGCTATTGCTATAGTGCTCTTTGTATCAATATGTCAATAGCGTAATGTGTCAAAAGTACTTTTCCGGCGACCGGGGCCGCGGAGGCAGGCGTGTGTCAATAGCTCTATATGTCCACGTATATGGCAAAACACGCATGTTTCCTGCTATTGATATAATCCTCTTTGTGTTAATGGCAATAGGTGTACGTCTAGGGCCTATTTGTGTCAATATCCTATATAGGTATATAGGCCTATAGGCACATTCTCGCAGCAAGCTAGCCACCCTGGTTGATTGTTTCAAATCACCCTTCAACTTCTACTGTCACCGTATCTCTCCGACGAACCCCTTGCCCACCTCTGAATGCACATCCATTACTGTCATTCGATACTTGTGAGTGTTTTGCTGCATGCTATCATCATGGACAACAAAAATCTGGGCAGCAAGTCGTTTGCACTCCACCCCGAACACCCCCCCCCCCTGTCTTTTAAAGTTGTAAGACAGGCTAAGAGTGCTGGGAAAGACTTTCGTGATGGTGCTGTTGTGCCTTTCGAGTGAAGTGGTAGATGTTTTGTGTTAGTTGCGTTTGGCTATTTGGGTTCATGCCTATTTACTACCTTTCCGGTTTGCAACAGAGTTGTAAGACACGCTCCCTCTCTCTTTTAAAGCTGTCCGTAGCCCTTAGGACCCGAGACCTTATTTGATTCTGTAATTCAAGGATGACATCACAACACAAACCCTAGTGCCCTCTCGCTTCTCAAGTTCTCTGTGCCGCAACTTCAGCCGCTTTACATCAACACGAAATTTCAAATTCAAACACGAACAGCCAGCGCCACTATCACATCGAATGCATGCACCTCATGCCGTTCAGTTTATCCACTTCCTGATTTACATCATCTATCTACGTTCATGTATTCAACCGATTCGAGCTGCTGTTTTCACGATGAATGGATACCATGCATGGAAGTGTCTAGTCCGCAGTCCACAGCCTAGTCACTTTGGGCCAAAAACACCGGGGTGGACCGAAAAGAAAATTAGACAGCAAGGCCTGTATTGACAAAAGCTGCCACCCCCAGCGCTCACTCTGTCCTCAAGAGATATTCATCCGGCAAAACACATTGAGATAGCATGCATGCATCACACTCATGCATTCCCATGCATTTCCCGGGAAATGCAGGAATTCGTGCCAATCGAAATGAGCTCTCAGAGCCTATGCATAGGCTTTGCCCACTATAGCTACGCCCACAACACCTTCTTGGCACACCAGCGCTGCACTATCACTGTAATACAGTGGCACACAAACTTTCACATGGGCCCGTGACAATTCAATACAAGTTTGACATGGCCTCCTGCCTCCAACGCACGCCACCACCATTCACAAGCTTCTACCTCGGGAGAACAAACCCAACAGACGCACCCAACAACGGCAACAACAACAACACAGCCAACCAGCCAGAAAAAATAGAAGCTTCACAGAAGAACAGAAGCAACTAAGAACAGAAGCTTCTCTCCGGCACATACATGACCGTAACACTCTGCCACAAATACACATGCAGCATGCATGCTTCACATGACATGTTTCACTTTGTGGAACAAGAAAGGTGGACCAGATGGCTGTGTGCGAGAGCTGCTGCTCGGAATGTGCTGTGAATCCAAAACTACCAGAAAAAAAGAGCCAAATTCACTCCAAAACAGGCCTGCTTCAGACTGTGAGCCAGTCCTGCATCCAGGCGGCCACACACAAGGTGGCAAAGAGTGTGCATGGCCGTGCTATGCTATGCCTGCAAGCTACTTTCATGCTACAAAGCGCAAGCGCATGCACACACGCTTGAGCTTTTCTCTATGTCAATATAACGCGCTGCAAGCAAAGCAGGCATGCAAACCCACACATAGTGCTTGCAAGCAAGCTCGCCGCCAGTGTCTACAAGCGCAACCAGCGGATGCTACAGAACAAGCGCATGCTGGTGTCTACAAGCGCAACCAGCGGATGCTACAGAACAAGCGCATGCTGGTGTCGACAAGCGCAACCAGCACCTGCTACAGAACAAGCGCATGCTGGAGAATGACAAAGGCCACAGCGGCTGCAGTCACAACTCCAGCGCCTGCCGCGGCAGCGCTCCAGTGGCGCGCGCAGCCGCTGATGTCTGAGAGGGTGATGGGCTCTGCATGGGGTGCTCCGCGGTTAACAACGGCCAGTGTTTTCAAAAACTGTTAGCAGCGCCAGGATTTTTGTCAACACACCATCATATCAAACGTCAAATGTTTAGGCCTGGCCCAATATACGGAGGGCATGTGAGATTATACGGAGGGCAGTTGAGAAAACGTATGCTGTCGTATATCATCCTGTTGATGGGGATTCTGACACTCTTTTATGGGCACAGCGGCCTCCAAAAACTTTGACTTGTTACGTGCATGAAAATATACGTTGTGGCAAATACAGAATCGTATATTGCACAGGCCTGCAAATGTTACTAAACGTACAGGCACAAAAAAGGCACAAACCCAAAGAGTCAGACGCAGCAAACACAAAAGTCCACAAACAACCCCCTCCACTTCACTCGAAGCTTTTCTTCCAGCATTGCTGCAGCATATTTTCTATTTTCCCCCTGTAATCGAGCACGTGCGTGCGGGGGGGGGGGGGGGGGGTGGGCGGTATCAGACATGGTAAACGATTCGGACTGGGCCAAAATACACGATTATGCATTGACCACATCGTACATTTTCATACACCTAACAAATCAAAGTTTCTGGAGGACGCTGTGCCCATAAAAGAGTGTCAAAATCCCCATCAAAACGATGATATACAACAGCATACGCTTTCTCAACTGCCCTCCGTACATTGGGCCAGGCTTATAAACGATACATAGTGGAAGTGAATATCAGAAAATTCCCTGCCAGGGGGGGGGGGGGGGGGGGTGCGCACCAGGCAGTGGCTCTCGCCCGCTCCAGCCCGGAGGAAGCCCTTCATACGTGCGCAGCTGGCACTGCCCAGTCGTATCGCAGAGCGTGACCTTAGTGACGGTGCTGCATGCATACGAGGAGCAGGTGGTGGTGACAACGGCGTTGTTTAGGGTTCCCGCGGTGGCCGCGGCGGCTGTGGTGCCGTGGTCGCCGCTGGTGGTGGTGGTGTCGCACACCGCATGCACGCACGCCTCAGTGACTGTCTCGCAGTGTCCAGAGGTGCAGCTGGTGGTGGAGACCGTGTAGCGGGGCACTGCTGCAGGGCTGGCAAAGAGGCCTGCACAGTTCACAGGAGTGGCAGGGTGTGTTCTGCCTATTCAGCGGGAGTTCTGCTGCCTCATCACTGTGTGCAGATGGCAGCAGTGTGTGCAGATGGCATCAGTGTGTGCAGATGGCATCACTGTGAGCTGTGGGAGTGGATGTAAGCCACTGCCGCAGGCAAGTCCTCTACAACATCTAAAATGACCTTCAGATCGTGGAATCCAATCGTGGTGCAAAGGCATGAAGCGTTTGCGCACTTGCCTCCCCCTGGTGGAGCGTTATGCCTATTCACTACCTCTCCGGTTTGTAAAGGACTTTGGGAGTGCGCGTTGCAGTTGTTCTCTTCATGTATCTGAGTTGTGCTCTGGCTCGTGGTCGTGGCATTGTGTTTCGTCATTACTATCGCAGTTTTGCTGAGAGTGCTGGGAAAGAGTTTCGTGATGGTGCTGTTGTGCCATTCGAGTGAAGTGGTGGATGTTTTGTGTTGATTTCGGCTATTTGGGTTCATGCCTATTCACTACCTTTCCGGTTTGTAACATGTTCTCTTCAAACTATACGTGTTGCAATTGCTTGAAAGGTCCTTTCAAGCTGTGCGCGATACAATTGCCTGAAAGGCTGTACACGATACAATTGCCTGAAAGGAAATGTGGGCTACAATTGCCTGAAAGGAAATGTGAGGCAATGAAAGGGCAAGAACCCAAATAGCACGCAACATCAGTTCACGGAGCACCCTTATCAATCGAATGGCACAGCAGCACCATTGCAGAGCTCTTAGGTTTTGTGCAAATACCAAAAGCGCCCGCCCAGGAACGATGGTCGAATTCTACAGCTAGGAGCGCTGATGACACTGCTGTTGTAGCTTTGCATACAATCGTAGCAACGGCATGTTGGCCACCGGTGATAGATCGCCTTGTTGAATAGAACAATCCTGAATATCTGGGATTATTTCTTAGGTGTAGGTCCTTACAAATCAAGCAACACTGGGCATCTCTATCCACGTCCGAATCAGTCGAATACGGGAGGAATTGTCTACTGGGGGAAAAGAAACAGGGGTAAGGGGCAACAAAAACATTCTAAAAGAAACAGGGGCAAGGGGAATCAAAAACGTTCTAAAAGAAATAGGGGTAAGGGGCAACAAAATCATGCTTACTCCTGAACCTGGGAGATGTGCTGCCGCTAGCGGCCCCTCCCAGCTAGGCTCAGTGCATGCATGATCGAGTTTCTAGCAGAGTTCTAGCATAGTTTCTAGCTAAGTTGCCATGCGTTGATTTGCTGGTACATGAGCCATTCTATGGAGTTATGCCCGTAACTATACACACAAAGTTTCTAGCGTAAAGGATGGAGTACAGAGATAGAGAGCGGCAGCAGCTCGGGAAGTGAGGGGTCGAGCCGATCTGACATGATTCATGTCAGATGAACAAACAAAAGAAAGAAAAGAGCATAAACCAAGAAAGAACATAAACCAAGATTCAAGAAGGACTCCAACTCAGAAGGAGTGTAAAGTTACAGGTGTAACTCCATAGAATGGCTCATGTACCAGTAAATCATCGCATGACAACTTAGCTCGACCTTGCACAAACGACACGGGGCATGCTCGGAAGGGGATGGGCCTCCACACTCTGAAGAGATGGGGGGAGGGGCAGCCACCTAGGGCAGCCCCAGCCAAACTGTTAGCACATTCAGAACAAACACAGAACAAACACGAACACCAGCACCGGCAACAGGCAGCTCAGGGGCACCAGGGGAAAGTAGTCGGGAGAGTTATAATCAGTAGTTACATGGACAAGGATGCGGTCATGAAGCAGAACGCATGACTAGGGAGGGAGGAAGCAACCCTAGTTATAAACACGAGTGCAAGAGAGTATTCAGGTGCGTTGATCTTACTGGTAATCTGCTTGTTTAGTTTGAGGGTTGTGGTGATCAATTGTGCACAATTACGCAGAATGTTGAAGCTTGCTGCCCGTTCTGGATCGGCCAGAAAGGAGAACATATTGATCAGCAGGTTGCACATGAATCATCAGCTCTTTTTACTATGTACGAGTGCACTCGCGAGAGGAGGTGCTGATGACAGTGGCTGATGACTGGACAGCGCCCACAAACCTCTACGTGCCGAGCGTAAATGGCTATATGGCTGCATCGCGTCCGTGAAGAGTTACCTTGTGGTCTTAGCTATATGATTATTACACTTTTCTGAGGTTCGCGTCTCTCGGTGCTCATGGAGCACTGGAGAGGTGGCACGGCGACCATGACTGCCCCTGCGTACTTCTTCCCTGGGCACAACATGCTCCGAGTGAATTGTATGCACAGCATACGTGTGAATTATAGCTGTGGGTGACTTGCCACGTACGTATTTCCACAGCCGAGCTCACTGAGAGGCACAGGCTGCGCAGCTATGTATATACTCGTATCCACACGAGCACGTGTATAGTTGAAACACGGTAACACAATACTGATAGTGTTGTGTCAAGATACATATATATCATCTCTGGGATTGACAGCGTCGTCAGACGTGCTTGGGGTGCTGCATGTCACGGACAATGTGGGTGACAGCCCTTCATACATAGCTCACGTTGGCTATCCCCACATGCACCGATAGCCTGTATAGTAGACTGTAGAGTACCTGTGGAGTGTTCCCAGGGTTGCGTCGCAACCACATTCACAACGAGCAAACCAACAACCGCAGCTGAAAGAGGGTCGGCTGCTCTGCCCCCCATACCGATACCTACATGGCACAACTCCAGTATCATCGCATGAAGCTGGATGATATTGATGCTATTCAGACACTGGCCGTAGTTGCAGGTCTCGACTGTGCCCGAGCCAAAGAGCTGCGGAGTACATCGACAAGGCATCCACGAAGTCAAAAACCTACGGATCACATCAACAAGGCAGTCAGACACAGAACACATTAGATGTAAAGCAGCCAATTGCGGGCATCAATCTGACGACAGGTGCCTGGAAGTGGACGAAGGTACGGACAGTGTGGCCAGCAGTTACCCAGCATTTTTACAGGACAGAATCCACAGTGCATTGGCGAGCACACATCAATTATCGTAAACGACTCATACCAGAACTGTAAATTTACTTCCCAAGGCGAGCGTTGTGCTGGGCATGACGCGATCTGCAGCCCAGCTGGTCCTTTCGCTTGAAGGGTGCACAGTTGTAAACCGCGATGTACCTCGAGATAACAGGCGGCGCATAAACACACTGGTCACATGCCACCTGTCTACAATCAATCAAAAGCAAGTCACAGTCAAGTATTGCAGGTCTGCACTTCACAGCCACCGCTTCGAAGTGCTTCTTCCCCGCAACGGTCATCATGCATGTAACATGGGGGTTAAAACCGGCGTCATGACTCATGCGCAGCATGGTGGATGATTGCAGTTTCCCTACAGAACCCAGCGTCACACGTCCTGTGCAGACAGACACGTCCAAGGAATAAGAAAGTGTGTACAGAGACGAGACATCACCAACCAGAAGGGCTAGGAGCGCCAACTCCAGGAATGCGGATCTATAGCTATAGGATTCACCGCGGGATTGGTGAGCGGCCCATGGCAGTGCTCAGCCGAGGCATACCTCGAACAACATATCGTTACCCGGCGGCAAACTATTTGTACCGTAGAGTCGTCGTATGTGCTATTGGACAAGCAGGGTGTGGAGCACCTCCGCGCGCGGCCGCGGTGGCCTAGGCCTGGAGGCCTGGTGGATCCGGAGCCGTCTTCTTGCCGTTGCCGTTGCTGGCAGCAGTACTACTAGAGATAAAAACAAAATAAATAAAGATAGTAGGTACTGCTGCTAGCAGTACTGGCAGCACCCCTGGTGCAAAGGGAGCGATTCATCAACGATATTGTTTACAAACGAAAATATGTGAACCGTGAACGGAGGCCTACAGGCCCTGGGCCTGGGGAGTCCTATTCCGGTCACAGATCCTTCCAAAGCTGCCCCCAAAATGAATGAATTATTCGGGGCCTACGCCATACTCATTTTTGAGAGATTACATCGACAGCACTGCAGTGCACCAGTGATCGCCAGTGTCCCTTAATTTGTTAGGGAACACACCCAAAAAAACAGCCCCAAATATTGAGCATTATTCTATGTAACTAAGCGACACTGGTGATCAATGCAGTGCACTGGAGAGATTGTATGTGAAAGAAACGCATGGTTCTAGAAGGATGCAGCCACCCACATGCATGGCCGTAAACAGCTTTGTTGGCACATCAGAGAGGGGCCATGGCCAGAGTAACACCCGCAGCACGCTCTACCCTCTCAGGCTGATGTCTGTGCTGCGGTGTACTCCGTCATTGCCGCTTATATTCTCCTTGTTGGTGCTGTTGTGGCTGACGATGCAGTCCCTGTTGGCGACCCTGTCTTTGCTTGCAATATTGTGCGACGTTCTCTGCAGCCTCTGTGTTTGCCTTCGTGGTCCCGTGTGCCCCGGGGGTGTATATCCATGTCCCACCCCTTCGGGGTGCTGAGGCCGAAGCCCTTCTTGGGTATGGCGTGGTTCCCAGTCATATTTTTTTTTTTCAGTGCCAATCACAGACATGCATACGCCCACTACCCCATCTCAGAAGAGAGAACAATTACAGCACGTCACACAGGTCCACCTGCATCATCAGACACCCAGCCACCCCAGACGAAAACGGGCCCTATACTTATAACCCTGTATCTAAGGGTAAAACCTGCACAGCACGGTGACCTCGTAACGTGCTGTCGCACGCCGGCTGTGCACCCCACGTGCTGAGCCACCCCTGCCTGCAAGGAGAACACTCATGGGAGAGGACCTCGAAGGGACTTATGGGTAATTGGGGGCCTAAGGTATGCTCATTTTCCCCCTTCCCTCAGCACCACAACAGCCCATGAAGACCAGAACAGCCCATGGCCCCTTCTGCGTACCCCCCTAGGCCTCACGCGGACAGCGGGAGATCAGCGCCGCAAGGGAAACCAAAGAAGGGGGGAAAAGGTAATCGGGAACCACGCCATACCCAACAAGGGCTTCGGCTTCAGCACCCCTGAAGGGGTGGGACAGGGACAGGGACGTACGCCCCCGGGCCACACGGGACCAGGAAGGCAAACACATCGCCATTTACGGAAAGTGGCACTTCTTCACTCAATCTTCACTCTGCGCTCTATCTTTAAAGAAATGCGTACAAATTCTTGATGGCAACCTGGAGGCTCAGCGACAGGCTCTTGATACGAAGCGCGCAGTACACACGTGGTCGAAAGTTTGGCGGATTCTTTAGACCTCCCCCCACGTGGCCCCGTGTACACGCGTGTACTACTAGTCCACCATACAAGCGCGCGGCAGAACGGTGAAGGCAGAGAGCGACAGCACACGATAGCTGAGTGAGAATCTGTTTTGCAACAGCAGTTGCAGCCTGGCACTATGACCCATTAAGCACCTTGCTACGTGAATTCACGAGTGGCCAGGAGTGACCATCCAGCATTGATCTGCAGATAACTTTCCAAGATACTGAGGGTCGGGAGTCCGAGGCCATGTCCAACGAGAACTCTTGCCAGTGCATGAACAACAAAGCTGCTGTGGAAGTTGTGATACATTGTGGGTCTCTGGTGCCAGTTTTGTGTTCGTTCTACATCGCTCCGCTTTCCGGAAGTGCCCCTCCGCATCTAAGGTTGTGCCTTCTCTTGTGAAGTAGCAGCCTGGCAGCGTCCTTCTGATATACGTCCGAGCTTCATGATGCCACAATTAATTGCCCAGTCACGTAGTTCGCGATGTATGAGTCAGGTGTCGAAGATGAGGGAACCACGTCGTAACAGGGAAGTCTCTGTCCAGAGGAGCTTGCAGGCTGCTGCCGGCTCTGACAACAGCATCCTTGGCTTGCAGACTGTATACTGTGATGAATTCCAATGTGACAGCAGCCCTCAAGTTGAGAGGGCCGTTCGAGCGTTTGCAAAGGACATCGAACGATGCAATAACTGGACGATCACCATATTTGCGGAGAAAGTCAAATACACGGTACGGAAACAGTTGTCACTGTGTTTGTCCTGCCTGGCGCCAGAGCAGAGCTACACCACCTGTGCCGCCGACTGCCAGGTGGATCTCTTGTTGCTACCGTGCCACGCGTGTCTTGGCTTTCAAGTGTCCAACGGCACATAAACTATCATGCACATCCAAAACCGCGTCCTGTACATACTCTGATTGTGATTCCCTGTCCGTGGATGTGATGACGTTTATGTGCGCAGGAACCTGGAATCGTCAGTGTCCAAGGCAAGGAGTTCTATAGGGAACTGAGATGGAACCAAGACAATTTAGAGGACTACAGCACCAAGATTATTGAAATGAAAATGTCAGACAACGCACACGCAGAGATAAGATGGGGTTGGGACGGAAAGATGGGATTGTCTGGGCAACTGTCTGGCGATATCAAGTCCACACTCTATCTGAACGTGTTGACGGGCAAAGTGGAGGAGCACTGTGATGATGTTTCACTCAGCGGCAACCCTTTAGCACAAATCTGGTACAGGGTGTCGAAACTTGCCTGGGGTTCCAGGCTGAAAGCCAAACAAGTTGGGCAGCAGGTTAGCACCAGCATACTTCATCATGACGTCCATAGAAAACCACAGTGGGATCCTCCAATCACGATTGTGCAACTTCGCCTGGTGTTCCAAACTACACACATACATGGCCATCTTTGGCTGTGGAATACTGGCAGTTCGAGATACTCACAGCTCTGTTCTTCATGGCGAAAAAGTGTGGACCGTGATGCAAGTGCTTCGAAGCTGATCAGAGTCCTGTGCTGCTGCAGGTGGATAAAGCTCTGGACAGTATGTCAATGGATGATCAAGATCAGCCATATTACCAGGATCCTACAGACCCCACACGCTTCTCTCAATCGCAGGTGCGCCACACTGCATCACACCAAATGCAGCGCCATGTTTGCTGTTTGTTTAACATATGGCAAAGGCAGTAAATATGCTAGAACCTGAATAACCAGCTTCGCTACAACATACAACACGTGTTTTACATTTTCGTGTGAACGGCATACATCAGTTGCAGCTACATGAGCGTGCCTATTGTGAGGTTTGGTCACTTAACTAGTGTCACCTCCATAAATGATTGCTTCACATCCATAATACCTTGCAACTACGAAAGCGCAACACCATCTGACACAATCCATGATACTACTTCACAGGATGCTAGAGTTTTACAAACTTCACAGGGTACTACTTCTGCTGAAAGATACCATGCATGTTTCTTCTCACATAGTGTCTCGCACTGCGGCTCCAGAGCGCCTTTGGTGTTGGCTGCCCACCAATACCAAAGGCAATTCAGTGCATTTCACATCCAACTTCTCATCCAATTTCACATCTAAGTGCACATCCAACTTCTCATCCAACTTCTCGTCCAACTTCTCATCCAACTTCTCATCAAGTTCGAACGTATCATATGCATAACTTCACACTTAGATGCACGGGCTCCACAGCGGACAACACCCAGACATGCATGCAGGACACAGGCTTTGCTGATGGTGTGCAGTGGGCAATCTTCCTGGCAATCATGTGGACCATGTGGCAGGGGTACTCCTACCTCGGTACCATGGGCTTCTAGATGCTTCTCATAGATGCTTCTCCTTACAGATGCTTCTTCTCATAGATGCTTCTTATAGATGCTTCTTCTTGCAGATGTTTCTTCTTACAGATACATCTTGCGCTCGCCCATCAACACAACACATTGGTTATCTGTGACCATTCTCCAGGTCATCCCGACTTTAGGAGGGGCAGCATAAGCGCAGATTAAGGGTTGGAGGTGCACCTGTACAGCGCACAACCCCACACACGTGCTGTGGGCTCAGCTAAAGCGCAAGAGCTGCAGAGCGTGTGCTTCAGACATCCAGATATCATAATATTCAGAGATCAACAAGAACAAGAGGAAAGAGGTGATGTGGGGCCTGTGTGCACTGGCCAGGCCCACGTGCCATGACCAAGCATCTGGCGCATTCGTGTATTTACGTTTGTGGGTATCCATGCATGAGCGGCATGCACCCACGTGTTGCTATGGATGTGGATACCTCGCCTGCAGCCTGCTTTCACGCCTTTCGTTGTAGGGAGAGGCTTGGGGGGCGCGAGTGTGGTTTTCTGGTTGCCCAGTACGTGAGTAAGTAGTATCAGCGAGAGCGTGTAACGTCGAATATGCTCATGTATATATGTGACATGTCCAGAAGGGATTGTGCATGCATAGCGGAGATTGTAAGAGTGTTGCACGCATAGCGGAGAGGTGCTTGCAGCTGTAATTGACAGGACATGTTGTTTACGTGTGACAGTTACATCGGTAGTGGCGCGGCACGGGACTCTGTTGAGGTGCGTGCTGACATCGACAACGGCACAGCTGTTGAGGTGCGTGCTGACATGCATGTGACTCATGCACTGGAGAGGTCCTATGTGCTTTTTGTGCATCCGTGCCGCGCCGCTACCGATGTAATATTCCACTGGAGAGGTGTTGGGGGTGTGAGGGGTGTTAACATCTACGTATACATCTACGGGGGCGCGGCTCACAAGCACCAAGCTTGCGCAGGTCCCAGAGTGTTGTGACTTAAGTGTTAGATCCCGCTATGTCGAGTGGTGATGCATCCCACATGCATGGGCTGCTTACCAGCTTCCTTGTATTGCATTTCCGAGTCCCATAAAAGGGGCTATGCTAGATTAGGCTGGTCGGACTGTAATGAGCTAAGTCATATCGGGGGATCAGCTTGCAAAGCTCGCACACTCTCCTCCTTCCTTAAAGGAAGGGGAGGAGTGTGCGAACAATGCACAGGCCTGTGGGCCCTGTTTCTTACTTGCAGTATTACAGTGAAGCTCTATGAAAGCTACACGTTAAGCTTTGTCACCTGTCTTTGCAATCCTTTTTTTAAAAGCGTGCCTACAGAGAACATTACATAATGTGCGAGCACCCACTCAGCTAGAAAAATCTGCCTTTCAAAGTAGTACAGCAACCAAGCACATAAAAATGTGAATGCCCAATGCTACGCAGCAGCAGCAACGGCGGCGGCCTCTGCGACAACCCTCAGCCACTTCAGTAGCGCCGCTCGTGCGCTGCTTGCAGCACGCCACTGAGCGGCAGATCTAGGGTTCCTGCGTCTCTGCGCTGTTCCCTGGGACACTCCCACTGTCTCAGTGTCAGCCCCTGGTGTGTTCTGCGCCTCTTCCAAAATCTGAAGCATCAACAGCTACCTTCAAACAGGTGCATCTATACTGAGGCTCTTTCACTACCTGGGACCACTGATCACCAGTGTCGCTTAGTTAGGTAGAACAATGATAATTTGTGGCTATTTTTTAGGCGTGCGACCTGACAAATGAAGCGACGCTGGTGATCACTACATGGGAAGACAGTGAGCAGGCAAGAGAATATAAACAACAGTCACATCCATCCACGATTTTAACATAAAGAGACTATTTCTTAAATCAATCTAAAAAACGTGTCCGAATTTCGAACTTCTCAAAAACGTGTCGACATATTCTCAATCGTGTGCTAGACAAGCTTGTGCCACTGGCGTTGTAGATCGTGGTCTGTGGTTGCGAATCAGTAGGCAGTATCTGAGTTGTGCCCTGGCTCGTGGTCGTGGCATTGTGTTTCGTCATTACTATCGCAGTTTGGCTAAGAGTGCTGGGAAAGACTTTCGTGCTGGTGCTTTTGTTCCATTCGAGTGAAGTGGTGGATGTTTTGTGTTGGTTGCTTTCGGCTATTTGGGTTCATGCTTATTCACTACCTTTCCGGTTTGTAAATAGCTTTATCTGTTTGGATTCATGTCTATTAACTACCTTTCTGGGTTGTGATGTACAGTCTGGTTTGTAATGTGTAATTTCCACATTCCAGAACTTGAAACATGACACTAAAAACCAAATAGCGGGAGACATGGCCACGAAGGGTTTCTGCCTCGGCACCCCCAAGAGGCGGGACAGGAAAGGACCAAAAACCAGCCAATTGGAAGTAACATGCAGCAGCCTGTGTAACATAGAGCCTGAGTAACATACAGTAGTCTGTGTAACATAGAGCCTGAGTAACATATAGCAGCCTGTGTAACATAGAGCCTGATCAACATACAGTAGTCTGTGTAACATAGAGTAGCAGCCTCAGTAACATACAGCAGCCTTCGGCACAGAGGGCCTTTGAGGCACACCTGCCTCTCTGCTGCAGCTCGCGCAGAGCCTAGGGCGCTCATAGGTGAAGTGCTACTGTCTGCACTGCTGGCAGCAGCCTTAGCTTTGTTGCGGGCTCTTCTCAGTAGTGCTCGGAAGTGGGATATGTCTTCCCCAGCTGCGATCGCAGCATCTATCACATCCTGCTCGGCATCACCCGCTGTTCTGGGCCCTACAGGGCTACCTGATGCTGCGCTACTTGCTGCTGTGGGTGATACGGAAGAAGGAGCAGTGCTGTGTCCTGCTGAGGGTGCAGCTGAGCATGTTGTGAGTAGGCGGCTGCACCAGCTTTCTGCTAATGCTACTGCTGGGCTCGTTCCTTGCTTGCTTCCACCTGGTGTCAGAATGGCTGTGACAGCTGCCTGCAGCAGAACAGGTCTAAAGTGGTGGTGTGTGTTCAAGTATCCACATGATCAGCTTCAGCAGAGTAGCGATCTTGGTGTCCACATGTTGGGTACAACCATACATTGTCGACGAGTCTCTGGTAGCACCTCTCATCTCATGCTCTGAGGTTGGTGTCATGTTTCAGCACGAGACATGTCCCGCGATGTGCGCCAATGAAAGCTCTGCATCACGAATGAATAGGACACTACTAAGTCTGAAAGTTCCCACCTCGATCTGTGCAAGCTCGGGATCAGTGTGTTCGCTCATCAGCAGTTTGGAGATCAGCTTCTCCTCGCGTGAACGCCCCTGGTTCGTTCGATTGATGGCTCGAGCCCTCAAGGTGGCATCCACAACCCGATCAGAGAGCAAGTGTTGCACAACAGATAGCTGAGCTGTCGTCAAGCCAGCCAGAGTCACAGCAATACTGTGAAGATGTTCCTCTGCAAGTTCCTGCTACTGTGAACCTTTGTACATTGCCCCAAGCACACAAAGATGCAGCAGTGTCTTCAAGATAATTGGGAATTCAAGCAACCGCACTTTTCGCTCTCAAAGCAGGTCTTTTGCTTCGTCCTTGGGACCGAGTTGTGCCCTGTCCAGGATCTAGCAACGTAACCCATTCGTCCGACACATCCACGTCTGTTGCATTCACTGCACGACATGTTGTATGTCTGTTTAGATCTGGGGAAGATGAGCGCCATTCGTAGCCAACACGAGGAAGCCACGTTGACACCGCGCAACCGTGGCTGCTCGATGACACTGCTAGCGCACTCCTACAACAACTCAGCATATCTGCTAAGACGCGCGTGTTCTAAGAAGCTCAGACGGGAGCCAAGCGTAGGCCCTACAGCCTGAACGATCAAAAGAGATGCCGGCAACGCAAAATCGCTATCAAGCGCAACATACGAAACATGCGCATCCCCGTGTTCTCGTGTCTACTTTCTACATTGCCATTTTCTGCTGGTCTGTGAGGCCTTATGGCGGCAAGTGATAAGAGAACGTTAACGAAGCTGAGAAGTGGCCGCAGGTGTTCATTGCGGCGCCGCCGTAGAATCTTTTAAGAAACGTCGCAAATCAAATCGATCCATTGATTGGAAACATGTCGGATCCATTCTGGGGCCGATTCGTTTCTGAGGCATCCTTGCAGCAGAGCTCGGGTACAAAACTGATCCCTGCATCCCTTTCCAGTTACCAGTTCGAGCTTTTTTCTTGCGAACGTTGACTTTTTGCAATATGGCTGCTCGTTGCTTCTCCTCCCTGAAAGTGCGCGCTAGCGCCACCGCTCGCCCAGCGGTATGCCGCGCCGGTCGCGAGATGTGGTATGTTTCCAGAGCAGCGCTGCTTAGGATGCTTTCGCAGTGAGGAAGTAGTAACGACCCGATCAATCACGCAGGTACCCTGGAGCAGAGCCCCCAGCATACCTCGATGGCTCCATGGGTACGCATCCGGACCATAGCTCCAATTATTTGTGACACATAGATGCGGTAGCGGTAGCATGCTGATGACATGTAGGCGTCGGTACCATGTGCTGTGGGGTGGTCCAGGCTTGCGAATCTCGTCCGTCCAGCGATATTCGCACATTTTTTGGCCTCGTGACGGCCCATAAGGCAAGTATAAGTGAATGTTGTGTAGTTTTTGACTTCAGCGTTTCGAAGTGCGCTCTGTGGTGCAGCTGGTGACTTCGGGTTCGACCCATTGCGATTGGGCGCCAACCCAGAAGCGCTGACATGGTACAAGGAAGCCGAGCTCACCAACGGCCGATGGTGCATGATGGCTACAGCTGGCATCCTCTTCACCGATGCGCTCGGCTTGCCTAAGTTCTGGGAGGCTGGTGCAGGAGTGCGTATCACCCTTCACCTTGAGCACTTTCTCCGAGTCCGGTGCAAGTTCAGCTGCAAGGAAAGAAGTTTGATTGGTTAGTTGCAATGTGACGTTGCCGATAACAAGCCTTTGTACTCCAGGACTACGCCTTCGACTTCAAGACTCTTGCCATCATTGAGGCAGTTGTTATTGGCGCTTTCGAGTACAAGCGCTTCGAGAACATCAAGAAGACTGGAGAGGTGCGTCTCCGTTGATAGTTATTCAGTGTCTCTGTTTTCTGGGTTTCCATCCCTAGCAACATTGTCAGCCGGACCCACAGTGCAGCACCTCTCATCAATGGATACTCCAGGACTGGTGCAACTGCTCACAGCGATCCAGTTCAATCGTCTCTGGATTCGAGAAGTTCGAACGACCCAATGTGCTGCAGGGTGGTCTGCTCAACATGGTGCCATTCGACCCTGTCGGCATGAACTCAGAGGCCATGCAGCTGAAGGAGGTCAAGAATGGCCGCCTCGCTATGATCTCTTTCGTGGGCCACTGCTCCCAAGCAGCAGTTACAGTACGTTTCCCGTAACCTAGTGAGATTAGTGCACGGTCAGACCACAACTTAGTTCATTCCCAAGAAGACTCCAGGCTCAACCTGTGGTTTGATTTCTGCAGGGCAAGGGCCCCATCGAGTGCCTGAATGACCATCTGGCTGACCCCAACCACAACAACGCATACACCTCCAAGGTTGGCCCAGAGCTAACCATGGCTGTGATCGCACTGGCAATTGCGCCAATGGTGATCGAGGCACGCAAGTCACTCTCTGACGGAGAAGAGGAGGAGTTCAACCCCATCCCCTGGTAGACTTCGTGATGCTAGGCGGTACTGCCAGCTGTTGCGCTATGCACAAGTTGTGCATACATTGTCTCGAGGTGGGCTGATGGCCGCTCGGGTAGTGCTGCAGTTGCAGTTTACAGCTGTACAGCTCTGTATTCCCATGGTCTACGTTGCTGCTAGTGGTACATAGTGGACAGTGAGTTGCGGGCATGGCGCCAGAGGCTATGTTCGGTTGGTGACTAAGCTTTGCATTGTTGCTCGATTACTTGCGATGAGAAGCTGAGAGAGATGTACATGATCCTGTTTTCGCTTCCTGTTTTCGCTAACACAGATGTAATTTGGTGAAAAGGCGCTGATCAGTTGGGGACCACACAGCTGAGCTGTGGGACTCGGTCAGGGGTGAGAAGATGAGGGCAACACACCTGTCTCAGTGGGCACCAGTGCCGCTTAATTGATTCACCAGTGTTGCTCAACAGGCCCGACACCGAATAGTCAGCATTGTTCTATCTAGAGGAGCGACCTGTTTCAGAGCCCTTACCGAGAATGTGTTGGTGGGTACCTCCAGGCGGCGTGGACTTGGGCTGGTGTGTGAAAGTACATCGATGGTGTTGCAGTACACTAGCACACCAAGCGCATAGGACTAGGAGCGCCAGTCTCCAAGAATGTACATGTGCATCCGTGCCGCGCCACTATCGATGTAATTTCACGTGCAGCAGGCACAGAGACACAACACACAAGGACCCCACCAAAGCAGCCATCACAATAACCATCCAGCGAGAGCGCCAAGCACCTATAAACAAGGAGCGCAGATCAATAGTGCCGCCAGAACATAAGACACAGGGCCGCAGACATGGCCCGCTGTGGTGGGCCGCCGACGCCCTGCCGGGCCGCCAGCAGTCGGTCGCCTGAAGGCGGGGGCGCCGGTCCCGACGACAGGGAGGTGCGCAAGGGACACTGAGGTGGCACCGGGCCGGAGGGGGTGGCGCTGAGGACCGAGCCCCCCCCCCCCCCCTGGCGCGCAGCGAAGGGGGGGCAGCAGCAGGGTGTGCGAGAGAGGGAGGCCAGAGGGGGCCTGAGCAGGGCCGAAGGCAGGTAGAGGGGGCGCAAGAGCGGCGTAGGGGAAGCGGAGCGCGGGGGGGGGGGGGGGAGGCCACGGCGGCAGGGCTAGGGGCATCAGTGGGGGGAGGGCGTGTTTAGGCGCCGCAAGTAGAGGCAGCGTCAGCTGAGGGAAGATTGGTCAGTCATGGGAAAGATTACATCAACGGTGACGTGCGTCACAAGCACACAGATTGCGCGGGCCTAGCAGCATCTGAAACACAGCAACAACGTAGAGAACCACAGCCAGCAACCACGCAACACCCCACCAAGCAGCACAGAATATACCCAGTCAGAACAAAATAAAACAAGCCAAACAAACAGTCAGCGCCACAGAGGCAGCGTGCGCTGCCCCCATCGTGCGCTGCCCCCATCCCCAGAGGAGGGGATGGGGGCCATCAAAATGGAGCTAGAAGGGTGGGGGGGGGTGTCGGGTTGAGGAGGAGGGGTGCGGCACGGGACGGAACGGGGAATGGGGGGGTTGGGGGGGTTGGGGGGGTTTGGGGTCGCCATCAGAGCAGAGCAAACGGGTGCATATGTTTAGAGGATCCTATCGACAGGTTCTGAAGGCAAGGCATGAAACCTGTGACGGCACACCACCAAGATGAAACGCAATGCGACACAAACATTGACAAACCGGACAGGTACTCAATAGGCATGAACCGAAATAGCCAAACCGCAATGCGACGTAAACTAGGAGGGAAGTTCATCACGAGGTGCCACAAACGACAGCAGCAGCCCAAGTTCGATTGGAACAGCATCAGAGAGACAACTTGTGGCAGACATCATGACTCATGCCAATGACCAATGCGGATTGTGTGAGGGGCTGTGAGGTACCACCCAAAAAAGCTAATTGGGAACCACGCCATACCCAAGAAGGGCTTCGGCCTCAGCACCCAGAAGGGGTGTAAAGGAGTCCACTCCTCCAACAACTAGAAGATGCATTGGGGGAGCCATGTGGCCCTAACCGGTGTGTTAATGTTTATTATAATTTTGCACTCCCTTACGTGGGGGAGGAAGAGTGCTTGCTGATGTGCTTTCTTGTGCAGTGCCACCAGCCTTTTGCACGGACTGAACTAGACAAGCCCCTGGAAGGATGGTTCAACATCAGTGCATGGGACATCGGTGACTGCACCTTTTATTCACTCGAAACCAGCTTTCAGTTGATGTGTGCATCGTACAGTACATGGCCTGCCTGTACAGACGATAACTATGATGTGCGCTGACTGCTTGATTGTCTGTTGTTGAATTGTGCTTCTCTGCTGTGCTATTCTATCCTTCCATCTTCTGCGAAGCGTTTCTGTCTCCTGGTGTGTTGATGTAACCATCGTGTTCAGTGTACGCATCTGTACACATGTTGTTCAAGCTTGCAACGTTGGTCACACTCGAACGTAAAACCCCCACATAGCTTGAGTGGTGAGCAGGTCATAGTTTTCGCCAGGGCATCGAGAACGTGTAAACGAGGTTGTATGTGAGGATGGAGGTGTATGGTATGAGACACGAAGTGGGGTATTGCGGGGTTGGGGATTGCCCGATAGAAGGCGTGTTGCGAGTTTGGGGCTTAAAACGGGTTTTGCAATCAGTCTGTAGCAGCCTACACGTACTCGAGTACTCCGATTGGATTGTTGTGTGTATCTGCAATCATTCCTTCAAATCGTTGTTGACGAATTGCTTCGCTGTTCGGCTCCCCCTCTCGATACCCACATTCCTTTCCTCGTAGGTCGAGTTGATAATACCTTCTTCCCATCCTCGACTTGTGGGTCATATACTACCTCTGTCACAGAGCAACTGTTGTTTCTTTGCGCGCTGTTGTGATGACGCTGAGGGCGACCTCTGTGGCAAACTAGTTGAAGGGCTCTCAACCTAGACTGCAGCCCCACCTGGTATTGTCCAACCAGCATATTAGTACTTCAATTGGAGTTTTGTGAGGCGTAATGGGGGCTTCACAGTCGAACACCGCATTGCCCGGGGCCGCAAACGACCCCAATAGCACTAAGCAGGCAGATCAGTTTGTGCTGATCATGACGGCGCCTCCTGGCGTGGGCAAAGAGCAGCTGATGGGTACTTTCATTGCTGAGCATGTGCGAAGTGTTGCGTACGTGGCGAAGGTAGGAGCAGTGCGAGCGAACGAGCCGGTGCGACACGCTCACTGCTGTGTGGCATTGGCCCAGAGGCATCCGCATGTGCTGCTGTCACTAAAACTGATTAAACTGAGCATATGCGCATTTCGTCAGTGACCTTGATTCCTATGTGGTCTGCGGACCAAGTACTGCGGGGTCACACTTGTACTCTCGTACTTTCCTCGGATACTGTGCGATCACATGTGCTCCACGCCCTTATCTGGTAATTAAGCCTTATACGATGCATTACAACGCGTTACAATGCATTCTGCAGGGTCTTATTTACTTCTATGAAAGCATCGCGGATGCAAAGGCGGAAGTCACCCAGCCCGACAGTCACTCCACAATACTGCAAGCTATTCAATCAGCTCTTCAGGACGGAAAGTCTGTGATTGCCGATGTCGATGTCTTAGCTGTTCGAGCGTTACGGGCATCAGGTGTTCCAGGATGCTATGTTTTCGTGCTTCCTGCCAGCAGGCTGGCCCTGGAACAAAACATAGCGGCAAGCCTGCAAGATGCAGCCGATGGAGAAATTGAGAGGACTGTCGCCGCTTCAGAGCAAGAGATACTGTCTGTGGATGAGGCTGGTTTGTATGATTACAGCATTCAGAACGACGACACGTCAGCTGCCCTGCTGGAGTTCGCAAACCTGGCCAGGCAGCACGGCCTTGTGGCAGCTGAGGTTCGCTTCCATCCCTATCTCTGATGCAGTTTGTCCATATCTTGCACACATATGTTTGTAGGCCTCAAGCTCGCCCCAGTGTTGCAGGTTCTCAGCATCCCAACACCAGGAACTCTGCAGTCCCCAGCACCCCTCAGTCCAGCAGTAGATGGATCGAAGCAGCGATCTCCAGGTGTGCATTCTGCAGGGCAGCAGGCAGCAGCGGTACAGGCAGTTCAACAACAGGCAGTTCAAGGTGCTATGTCAGTAGGCCTTCAACCCCACGAGGCCATCCCCAATGGACGCGGTGACGAAATTCCATTATCCAGTATGCCGCCCTTACAAACTCTCCTCGTTTCTATGATGACTGCAGTATTCTCTTGCCTGCATGTTTCTGTTCACCAAAGAGCAGCTTGTAGCTTCAGCTGCAGAGACGTGACATGGCTGCCTCTTACCACCAGAGTGCTGAATCCCGATCCCCTTGGCGTTGTCATAACTCTTGATCTGTTATTGTCTTTACTTTCATCCACAGATGCAGGCTATGTCTTTGCCTGCAGTGCCCCTGTCCCCTCCTTCTTCACATCACATCCATCGCAATGGCGTTTCACCTTACAGACTGAAGGCTTAGCCTGTGTCCTTTCATCTGCCCTGATGTTCGTCTGCATGCAAACTGATCACAAGCAGCTGCTGCAGATGACCTGGTGATGCCACCAGGCATGGAGCGATGGCATGGCAGTGTCGCAGTGGTTACAGGCGCCGGAGGCGGTGTTGGATGGGTAGTATGTGAGGCTCTGGTGGCCGCCGGTGTACGTGTCGTGGCCGCAGCTCGCAGCAAAGAGCGCCTCCAGGCACTGCAGTCCCGTGTACTTGCGGCGGGCGTGGGCGGCAGAATGTTCCTGCCGGTCATGTGTGACATCACACGCGAAGACGAAGTCCAGACATTGATGTCGATCGCTGTGAAGACGTTTGAGGGGCGCCCGGTGAGCCTGCTGGTGAATGCTGCCTGCGCTCAGTCCACAGAGGGTAACATTATCGATGGCATGTCCCGGGCATGGGTGGATATGCTCAGCAACAACGTGCTGGCTGTTGCGCTGTGCTGTCGTGAGGCTTGCACCAGCATGAAGCGTGCAGATGCTTGGGGCCATGTGGTGAACATCTGCCCTCTGTCTGGTGCGTGAGGCATGTTCTGGTGACACAAAGGAACTGTTCTGGTGACTGACACAGAGTAACTGTTCTGGTGACTGACAAAAAGTGACTGACACAAAGAAACTGATTTGGTAAATAGCACAAACAAACTGTTTTGGTAAATAGCACATAGCAACTGTTCTGGTGACACAAAGGAACTGTCCTGGCAACAAACTCTTCTGACAACAAACTGTTCCGAAAACTGCTCTGCAAAGGAACTGTCCTGAACAGGGGCAAACTGTTCTGACAAAGGACGTCTTCTTTCAGACAGAAGCCTTTCCTGACTTTTTCAAGTCAGAAACGGCTTGTTTCGGAACCTGAGACATAGTTCATTTCCAAGAGCCAGATAGGTAGACACAACATGCACCGATAACAGCAACTCAGTCAGTCACCACGGTTCCTTGCTGTTGTAGTTGCATTCCTTGCGACAGCCTGTCTTCTTATGTGCCATCTGTGCCCTGTAGTTTGTGCAATTGCAACTGGTACTGCGCCTTTCGTCGTGTGATCAGCTGCACAATGACATACCAGATAACTTGACAGTGCCATACAAATGTTCAGATAATGGAAACTCTGACGAAGCATTCTTGAGGGGAACCACAGCAGCAGTCCGTTCGATATCCCAGGGGCTACAGCAGGAGGCTGTTTCGTCTGGCTTCCCACTGCGTGTTTCCGTGGTTGCATCTGGTAAGCTCTCCCCAAGAGACCAGAAGCCTGCAGAGCAGCATATAGATGGAGAGCCTCCATCTCTGTCTGCCACAGACGTGACAAACACTGTGCTGCACCTCATTTCACAGCCGTTGCATGTGGATGTCAGCTACACAGAGTTAAGGCTGAACGGACCTGGTTAGGGAAGGCTGGTTAGTACCTGAACTTTCTAATCAGTGCCTTCAGCTTGTACTCCAGCCAAGTCTTTGGGTGTTGTTCGTTCCAGGAATGCAACTGTGGCTAGCGAGGGGGGTTCAGTGGGCCTGGCTAGTGAGGGCTGATTGCAAGGCAACGTGATGCTGTCATGTGCTGGTAGTTGTGTGCAGCACATAGGGAGGAAGCTTAGGCTTCGATGGTGCCTGAATTGCAGCTTTTCGATCCTGATGCTTCTTTCAGATTTATGTATCTTTTATGATTGTGAGCCCCTTGCAGCCAGCTGTTCAAGCATGGAATTTATACTGGCTGTTGGATCATTGCTGGGGCTACTGCAGTACTCACCCTGTTTGATCATCTGTGTGCTCATCTGCGTCAAGAAGCGGTGTTATCGCATCTGAAAGCTACGTATTGAAGCAAGCATTTGTTTGTAATCGGGCCTCGTCTCTTCAGCTTCGGAAATACGTTTGTTGAGTTTGGTTGAACTTCAGAGTTCGTAGAACTTTGTTCCATCTCTGCCATGAACAGTCATGCTGCCGCTGCTGCTGCTGCTGCTGTACTGTGCATCTGGGAGTGCCCGGAGCTGAGCAGGAAGGCATTTAGCTACCTGGGATTGCAGCTGCATCAACTTTGCAATGTGACTCTTGTCTCTGACTTGTCTAGATGTCAAGACTTCGTTACAGTCCAGTCCGGATTATAACTGCATGAGTTCTGGTCGCTTTAACTGAATGGTATTGTTTCACGTAGGTCTGGTCCCATGTCAATCCAGTTGCATGCACTAGTTCACAGGCTCGAGCAAGCTACGTCACAAAGCACATGGGACGGACAGCTTGCGAAGATTGCATCAATGCCATTCTCCCGTTCCCACAACACCCTTGCCCCAGAAATTTCGTTTTCTGGCAGTCAAGCCTGGATGTGGGGTTCTCGGGGGGATTCATGGCACTTGCTGCTGTGGGGCTCGCTTCGGAGTTCATCCGCCTAGGCAGGCTCTGACCCCTTTGCAAGCACTCGAGCCGTTCCAGCTCTCGGGCGGACTGCTCGTAGGGCTGTGGCTAAGGGGTCAGGGATTCACACCCCCCCTCAACACTGACAGCAGTGGATTCCATATTAGGGCTGCAAGTTAATAGTTAACGCCTGTTTAAGCCCTATTTAACACCAGTTACATTCTTTTAAATTAACGCGTTAATCGGGTTTTCCAGGATTAATCGTCTTTGGTTAAATTGTAAAAAGTTTCTATTAAGCTGTAATTCTTATGCAATAATAAATGTGTAACCAGCAACAGCAATGCACGAAGCGGTGGCTACTGCGGACGCAGCCCAGTGACACAACACTCTT
>JAUMHD010028290.1:0-31492 GCA_032359135.1 Ulvella scutata
GGGGGTGGTGGTCCAGGAGGTGGGGGAGGGCTTGGTGGAGGGGGCACCGGTGGTGGAGGTGTTGGGGGAGGCGGACCGGGTGGTGGGGGAGGAGTCGGGGGTGGTGGTCCAGGAGGTGGGGGAGGGCTTGGTGGAGGGGGCACCGGTGGTGGAGGCGTAGGAGGTGGCGGACCGGGTGGTGGGGGAGGAGTTGGGGGTGGTGGTCCAGGAGGTGGGGGAGGGCTTGGTGGAGGTGGCACTGGTGGTGGAGGCGTTGGGGGAGGCAGAGTGGGTGGTGGGGGAGGAGTTGGGGGTGGTGGTGCGGGAGGTGGGGGAGGGCTTGGTGGAGGAGGCACCGGTGGTGGAGGTGTTGGGGGAGGCGGACCAGGAGGCGGGGGTGGTGTGGGGGGTGGTGTACATTTTGCAGCAGGTTCTTCAATTGTCAGTGAGGTTTGCTGCATGCAAACATCTGCTTGATGTGGCCCAGGAGCTTCCAGTATGGCCTGCAGGGCTTCTCGGACCTGTGCCGGTGCTTCAGGTGTCAGGTCTATCGTGAGGATGACAACTGGGACCAGTCTTTGCCGGAACAAGCTGCTTGTTCCGCTTTGGAAAAGCTGTGGAAGCTTCACTTTGCACGTACACTGCTCAGTTGCTGTTCGTCTTTCACAGTCCTGAGACGATCTGTGCCCTTGTACTGTTGTCGAACTGAATTTCGCAACTCCAACTCGAAGCCAATCTGAGGGACTGTTGGTAACATATCCTTCCCCTGCATTATGCCTGAAGTTTGAGTTGATGGTGATAGTGGTCTGAGAGTGGTACTCAGAAGGAAGTATCCCTTCAAGCACCTGATACATGATAGCGGATACTGCGACTCACCTGCGTCCGAGACAGCTTGCACTGTAGCATTCATCGCATTCCCCTGGCTGTGCAACCATGTTCCTCCAGCAACGTTGTCAAGCCAAAGGCTGTCTGCATCTATGAGCAGGTCGACCACAATGAACACTGATGACATTTGCCATTTGCAAGGTAGCAGAGGGTCTTGCAACGGGTTGTGCACCAACTGCACAGCTGTGTCACTGGACAAGGGGACGAGACCAGGCTGGTGGGAGGACCGCTGTAGCAAGCTTTCAGCATCTTCTTGTTCATGCGTTTGCACTACTTCATACATTGCCTTTAAGCTCCCTTGGCACTCCTGCAGCAAGCAGATTACATGCACTGTTACGCGAGAAGGACTTTTTCCTGTTCATTTATCTCATTAGATATGAAGAGCATCAGGTGAGATGTGTAGTCATACCTTGTGCAATCCTGTAGATTCACTGTTGCTGATGTCAGTGGTCTGGGCAGCATCATGCACAATGTCAATCCTTTGACATCCGCTGTTGACCATGAACAGAGCATCAACAGCCTGGACGGGGTTATACACGCCGGTGTCCTCCCAGCGCCGTGGATGAAACCACGCAGCAGGCTCCCCATCTACGTACAGTGATGTGGACATGTTGGATGCACCAGTGAACTGTACAACTGCCCTAATCAGCTCTGAGTTAGAGGCCCTCAGACATACATATGTTGATGCTGTGACGCATAGCCCACCATTCCAGTCTCCTGAAGAGGGAATCTCCTTGAATGTGTCTGTGCATGAGTCTCTTGTCAAGTTCAAGTACGAGGTGTGCTGTGTCTCTGTTGCAGCAGATCCAAGTTCGAGCTTTGGAATTGTGACATTTCCAGTCAGGAACGTGGGGCACTGCCCATGTTGCACGGTTATATTCCATCCAAATCCTTCCTCCACTGTTTCAGGAGAGGGCCCTGCACACCACGAACGGTGTATTATTACGCTTGTTATTGGTTTCATCTGTCTGTCGCATGAACGCTGAGACTTTCATGATGATGATGATATTCCATTTGAGTGGTGGTGTTGTGCAGTGTTGCACTCCGAATTTCGTAATCACGTTACCTTTTGGACATCAAACTTAAGGAGGAAATCAGCAGCAAGAAGAAATTCGTATGGGAGACATCATTCTCAATGCATTCTTTACGTATTTCATAATTATGTAATGAACGTAATTACGGGCAATTAAGTTACGTTTTCCCCGGGTGGTGCAACACTGCGTGCATTTTAACTATGGTTCTTGGGGTTCTTGCGCATGAATTGCCTTTCGTTCTTTGAGGGCAGTGATATCCATAGCACCATGAAGCGTTCGATGGAAGCATGTGCTGTATATCCGTCATTATTCGGCCTGTGCAAATATACAGACGACATGCGAGATGCACAGAAGGTACCACTGGCACCTAACAATAATAAGAACAACCAGGCTGCGTACATGTGGATTCTGTTCCTGGTGGAGGCGCCGGTGGAGGAGGTGTCGTGCCAGTGCTTGTGCATCCACTACCTGATTGAGAGCTGATGCCAGCTGAAGCAGCTGTTGCACAAACACCAGGGTCTCTTGGTAGATGCATCCACATGTCATCAAATGTACTCTGAATGCCCTGAACGATGGATTTTGGGACATCCTCCTTGAGCGCCATATCAAGCAGCACCACTGGCACCTGTGGGATCCCATACAGTGCCTGATTGAACAAGGCTGGCGCTTCTATTCTGCACTCACAGCCAGACACAGGCTGTATTCTTGTGTGATTCTGACACTCGGAGGAGCTGCTGCGGCCGTATAGCTGCGGGATTGGAGCAACTGTGCCTACAACTTTCAACCAGTCGTTCTCTGCTATTCTGTCGGTGTCAGCATACCCAGCAGCAGCAGATCGCAACTGCTGCACAGCAGCTTGCTTCAAGGAAGGCTGCGCAGCAGATAGGAAAGAGTTGATCCATGATGACAGGGCGATGTTGGGAAGCAAGTCGTTCTGACCGTCCGTGTGCAGGTCAATCACAAATTGTGCAGCCTGCAGCCGGGGCGGCCCACAGCGCTCTGCAACACATCCTGGCTCACTGAACAGCAGTGTATCGGAATTTGCAGCAAGCTGAGTGCTGGTGGCAGTTGGGTACAGCATGACAGCGTTCATGTTTGGCGGGGTCGAAGCAACCATGGAGTCATCAAGTGGTGGAAGAGTGTCCAGGTACTGCACCCTGAGACGCAGGCTCTCTGCAAACTCCTGCAAGCACATTCCTTCTTGATTACGCCAAAGACATGTATTGCACCATACGGTGCACCCTTATACTTCACACCACCAACACCAGCAGCGTTATTAAGGACAGACGCGTGCTCTTGAGGCGCAATACATCCAGCTGCTGGGTGTAGAACTCAAAAGAACAACAAGAGCTGGTATGCTGACAGAGTGTGATGAAGTGCATACACTTCATTGACAGCACGCTAGATGTGTGGTTACTGCACACAGATCAGATTGGGCATCTGGATATAACTGATCTGGATCGCAGGGGATCGCATGAAGATCAGCTCGGGGCAGCGTACATGGTCACAGCTATCCTGCTCGTGTTCAGATTGTGCGTCCTCGTAGACTACACTCATTGTATGGCATCCTTGTGCCAATGCCAGAACTGTGTTCACTGTCTCCTCACTGTGGTCACCAAGGGTAGCACCATGTTCGGAGCTATTGCTGGTAACTATAGCAGCAACAACGTTGTCATCAACCAACAGGCTTGCAGACATGTGTGGTTGGGCACCAGCACTAAGAGACACTCGAATAATACGTGGGGAATCTGGAATGCAGAAAGTGCCCTCCATATGGGCGCAGAACGCGCGGCTCCATCCCTCTGGAAAGCCAGCAAACGATTCTGAACAAGCTGACCTGTGAAAGTCCACGTGTCTGGTCATAAAGGTGTGCTCAGTGTTGATAGCAGAAAATGGTAACGGCACAGATGATGAGGAGATCTGAGGATCAGCGGTAGCTTTCGGGCAGCTGCCATGGCTCAGGGATACTTTGAACAGCGGCAGGCAAGCTGATGACAGCGACGTTGTTGCCTCCTTGCCGGCATGCAAGCATGCAGCGCTGGGCGAGAGAACAGATGCATCCCAGGGATGCGACGTGGGACGCTGGCTGATTGTGCTGGATGGAGGTGCGACACGGTGTGCACCGTGGCACATTGAGGCGATGTGCAGAGAAGGAAGAGCGGAGGTGAAAGTAGAGGCAAACTCTGCAGCGAGTAGATGGGCAGTGCCTGCTGACTCTGCTGAAGGTATAAATGAAGCTCTGACAGCGAACACCAATGCATCTGTTTGAGCGCTGGAGCACAGAACCTTGTTGCTAATATCCTGCACGAAACAGTCAGAGATGTCACCAAAACAATTCAGCTGCTTTTTTCTCTAACCTTTATGCTCCATTTGCGACTTTGGACAGCGCAGAAAGTCTGGACTGTGATTGTGTGGCCTCACATGAAGCAGAAACTTAGTCCTGCTATCAACCATGGAATCTAGGTAGTAATGGCAGGACAATATGGGGCTAAGTTAGAAGTGCTGATGGCCCTGGTCAGCTTGACCGCAAAATGTTTTGAGTCAGGTAGCCATGCAAGGAATGATGCTGTGTTCCCCGTAACAGGATATGATATCTTGTTCAGTCGCCAACGGCAATTATCCAATCTTTCGTATGCTTTTGCGCGATGGCCATGCGAGAACCGAGGTATCTAAAGCACAAATCTGCATAAATCAATGGCTGCAGGCAAGGAAGATAGATAGACATACAGAATACTGGTTTGTGCAAACACACGTACCTCAGACTCCACGTCGTAGTGAGTATTGGGACCAAGCCATGAGACTTCAACATGCACTGAGAACTCGCCCTCCTGCAAATTATCCCCGTACTCCCGCCTGATATGACTGCGCACAGCAGCAGCATCTTCTTGCAGCTGCCTCATAGCCTCATCGACATTTGAATGGAGAACCAGAGTGGCGTGCTGAATTGTCCAGCCCTCGCTGCGACAGGCAGAGTCCATGCACCCTGGATGTGAGAACACATGCAAGCCAACTGTAGACTCATCAGCAGCATTCTCTCGTGCAGAAATCAGCACAGGAACTCTGCCTTGTGTGTGGTGTCTTGGCCAGATGGTCCTCTCATATAATTCAACCTGCATGGATGTTCAGTGATCATCAAGTTCATCTGCTACGCTCACAGATTCAAATGATGCACCATGCCTTGCCGCTTGAGGGATCAGTCAGGCGCTCAAGGACATCATTGTGGAACACACACTTGAGAGCATCACCTTGTCAGAGCAGCGTTCAATCATTGTACGATTTTCCAGATATGATCAGTGTGAACTTATTGTGGACGAGTTATGAAGCAGGTGTGCTGACGTGTCTCAAATGAGGTATTTATGCGGCTTCAAGATGCTGCGCTGGCTTAAGTGAGGCGCAGACATGTGCAACACCATGAGCTTGATATTTCACACACGGAAATCGTGCAGGCCCCAGAAAACGTGCCTTGATGGGTTCGCCTAGGTAGCATTCACGCATCACAATAGGATGTGACTCCAGGTCCACCATCAGCATATTGGCTAGCGAGTCAACTTTGTCACCAAGCTCAAGGTGAATCGTTAGCTGTAGCCCAGAGATGCCATGAACTGCAAACACTGTTGAGGCCTCTAGCCAGCCTTTGTTTTCAAAGGAGAAATCGCGTCCTCCCACTGTCACTTTGGTGATAGCCGGAGCTTCTCCAGACTGGTCGAATGCGTCTGGATCATGCAGAATCCGTAAGACGTTTGCAGTTTGCATGGCTTGCCACTGGCTCCCAGTAGCGGATTGCACTACCTGCAAGGCATACCCAGCAATTGCTTGAGGACGGCAGTACACGTCTTGCAAACAATAACAGATCCAGGTTGGTTGCAAGGCTGAAAGGCAATGCGACGGTAAGATCCCAAGCAACCTCATGAAATAGAACTACAGACAGTTCATCAATAGCACTGGCATCAAGCGACCGACAGCAGCCCTATGTGCAAGCAAAGTACAGCATAACGTGCTAGTCATGCGAATGCACTGAAAACACGAATCAACTGTACCAGACACGTAATAAATCGTACCCAGTCTGCTGGAGCGTGCATCGCTCCATTGGAATCCATATATCCAACACCTTGGCGCAGCTCACGGCCACTCCATGCAATGTGAACAATCAACTGTTTCATGTGTGTAGCAATAGGAAAGCTCTCAGAGTGTGTGCAGTCAGCAGAGGCACACAGCACAACCGATGAGTTGGAGTGTGCAATTCTGAGTTCATGGAGCGGGGATGTACTGGCCTCTGGATTCTGGAGAAGAGATTCTGCGTGGCCAACTGGGCACACTGGCGGGTCATACATGCGCAGCTGTATCTGGTCACAGCCACGGGACACCCAACGCACGAATGGTGTGCGAGTGTCTTGCCCTCGGGGGAAAGCTGATGACGATGAGGCATGGGGCCTGGTGCGGGCAACAAGTTTGCCATTCACCAGTAGCTCTGTCCCTGGCGACGCACGCAGGTCCAACTGCTGGAGCAGGGACGTTTCTGGGGTGCAGATTTCTGCTGACACAACTGCAGCCCATCCAGTATCCAACCCCGCAAGGACTTGTGGCACCACACCAGAGGTGGAGGCTGGTGGACCAGAGCCCCCATGTCTAGCGAATGACAAAGTGCTTTCGTATGTGGTGGCTGTGGGTGTTGAGTCCAATATCTGCTCGGGGAAAGACAATCCATCCCATTCCACTGAATCAGTTAAATTCCACCTGCAGGTTGTCTCCACGTGACCAATCATGCAACATGAAGCATGAAATTAACATTGTATTGTCACACCATTGGACTTTGAAACCCTTGTTGCAGAGAGTCTCTGCTGGGCTGCTGTCGGTGAGTCTTCTCCTATGTGTTCCTTGCAGCTGGTTGGACAGGGAGATAGCATTCGACAGCCCACTTTCGTCTGGTGAATCAATGGACCTGCACGTAGCTTCATTCATTACTGGGGTAGAGCCTCAGCAGTGTAAGACACCATCAAACATCGATGTGATAGGCATACAGACCCCAGGGAAATGCAGGTGGAACAAACATATAGGCTAATATAACAGATAGCAACAGCACCAGAGCTTGAGAGAACATAATGGGCTAGGGCAACCAAAGGGTACATGCAGAGTAGGAATCCGAACTCAATGGCGCAGGTAGACCCACAAAATAGCACATATTGTCTCTTTGAATCCAGCACCTGAGTCTACCGTTCAGACAAGAATTACCAGGGATGGGAGCATACGCGCCCAAGTACAACAGTACGCACCAGTAAAGGCAGGCCAGTAAGGCACATACACTTAGTAGTGTAAGTAATCGCAATGATAGTCGGCATGGAATACATCTGGAGATGTTCGTGGCCTCTGTCATCGGTCATTAGCTTGGCTACCAATCCAACTTCAGATGCAGCGCCATTGGATGCACCGATCACATCGCTACCATATGTAGTGCAATATACCAGTTCTCTGGGTTACATAGCTGGCTATAATGTGCGTCCAGTAAGAGACTTGTACGCAGTGCTGTTCATCCGCCCCCGATTTCGGCACCCAAGAAATTATTCGCCTACGCAAAGCCTGCGAGGACGGCGAGTGAAGCAGACTGGATTATTTACTTATGTGCACCTTAAGCCTCGTCCAGTCGCCACGAATAGTCTGAATGCGCACTGGG
This sequence comes from Ulvella scutata, assembly GCA_032359135.1. Classification (NCBI taxonomy): domain Eukaryota; kingdom Viridiplantae; phylum Chlorophyta; class Ulvophyceae; order Ulvales; family Ulvellaceae; genus Ulvella; species Ulvella scutata. The sequence continues at coordinate 7,567 of JAUMHD010028290.1, forward strand.
AAATACAAGCTTTGTGGCCCCTATGACCGTTTCGATGTTCCGCCCAATACTCAGGAGCAGGAAGACGCTTGCTCAAATGAACTGAACTGGGCCTCAAAACCGATGCATTATTTTACCAGGTAAACCATCAAGCCGAACATGCAACATGCTGCAATTCACTTGAGCACTCCAACCTTAAAATCAAGAAAACAGAATCTCACACTGCACCACCCACAGGCAACAGCCATTATGGCCTGGTCACGTGCACGTTGCTCCGCAACTTACACCCTAGAGCGCATTGTCAAGCAGGCACCTGACAAAATCTTGTCTATGCGTGCTCTTGCATGGCACTGTGCGAATCACCTGCGCGCACGAGAACCCACCAACATGAATACATCACGGGGCGATGGCTAGAACTGGTCCCTATCTGCCGATGCACTCGACTCCATGCATCAGACACACATCCAAACTGCCTCTGACTGATGCATAGACTCCACATCTGACGACGAGTACTCTCACAGCCTGCCACCTCAAAAACCGAACCTGCTCCTTGTGGGCTGTGCAGGTTTTGCTGCTTGGTTCGCAGCTGCCTCCATTCTACTGCGGAACTCTTGCACCACATCTGTGCCTTTGTATGACTGACAGACCACTCGCACATCAAGTACGTCCTGCTTTGACAGAATCTCGAGCAGAGGCAGGATGTCGAGCAGTGTCCTGTCTGTGGGATCCATTCCTTTCCAGTCGGGAATAACGAGAACATTCTCTTGCTGCAGCACTGTGTGAGCACGGCTCTCCCCCACAATGAAAAGCGTTCTGCTGAGATCACGGTTCAATTTGCTCAGGTCTCTCACATGCTCATTGCCCTGCACACACTGCCCACCCCCTCATATCAGGCAGCCATGAAGCACTACATCAGCATCCCAGTTTATTACAGAAAGCACCAGTCGCCTAAAAAGTTGTGGCAAAGCAAAGCTCAACAGTGTCAAAAAGCAGCGAAGTCTGTCGGCATACAGACATGGATCCGAGGTTGGCATCATGAATCATGCACCTGCTGTATCAGCGCTCGACAGTGCGCTACACTGCAGCTTGCGCACACATTGATGGCGCAAACTGGTAACAGCGAATGTGCTGCTACACAACAAGGGCTCAACTGGGCAACAACTCAAAGAGCAGGACAACAACGATATAAAAAACGAGCTGGGTTGACGCCTGAGTGCATGTAATAGCATGCAACATGTGCGCATGTAGCATGCAGCCTCACCCGAATACTGTTGGCGTTCTTGTACAGCCGGTACGCAATCGTTGGGCCATCTCCACGCACAATGCCTGGGTCTACCCTGTTCAGAATAGGATCTACGTAGGAGTGTGGGCGGTTGGCAAACACGACGAGCTCGTATTGCCGGCACAGCACGTCCAGGAAGTCAGATGCGCCTGGGCGCTTGAACGTCTTCCAGCCCACCCCTCGATTCCAGGTGGACTGTACAAGGACATCGTCTACATCAAGCACCAGCGTGCGCAGCTTGTGTGCCTGCTGGAGTGGGTGCTGGTCTGGAAGCAGCATGTCCGATGGGGGTTCTGTACAATGCCGCGGTGTTGAGGAACATCATCGGCACATGTGGGAATTCACGCATGCTTTGCACACCACAGAATTCTGCACATGTTTTCGAGTAGCTAGGGTAGCACACACTGAACCAGTCGAATATTGTGGTGACGTTGGTGGGCGAGGACGTGCATGCTGCCCTGAAGTGAACCCGAGTGGTGCAGCATGCAGTGTCCATGCATTAATTGGGAGCTGCAGTAGTACATAACTGCTGGAGGCATACAGCTGCGTACTTAGCGGATACGATTTGCAGTGGTGTGCATGCTATGGGCGCAGCATGGCGTGGATGCATCACTTGGGTGTTTAACAAGCAAGAACCAGTCTTGGATGCTGACCTGTCATTTCTGTGAGCTTTTGCTCACACCATATGCGCGCATCCCGGTAGTTGCAGACAGCTGCTGCATATGCTTGGGTCAGCGGGTTGGGGGAGCGCTGCTCTGCTTCTTCAGCATCAGCTGCCATCCGCTGTGTCTCCTCCACGGTGTACACATACCTTGATGCCCAAAAACCTGTACACCCAACTAGACCCCCATAGAAGATCAGGTTCCCCATCACCCCAAACACCCTTCCCAGTGTTGAGGGAGCCTGTTTGCTAGGTGCCGCTGCCTCCTCCACGGGAACATGCTGTCCTGAATGTCTCAGATTGAGATTTCGTGCATGGGTACATCAGTGGTGGAGGTCATGCACGAGATGTCTGAGATGAACATTTCCACAAAACTGCAGTACTGATGTTTCAGTGTAGGCAATACGGCGAAGCAGGGTCGCACCATCTAATACTTTCTGGAACAGTCTGCGACTTTCTTCCGAGGTACCTGGGGGCAGTTTCTTGGCGTCGGTGGCGCATTGCCGTCGCTGTGAGCCACCAAATGCTTTGAACTGGCTTCGGGGACTACATGTTAAGGCGTCTCCGAACACATGAAACAGTGTTGAAGCGCTTCTTCGAGTAGACTGCATGCCGCTGTGAAAGGAAGAGCAACCTGCTGCCTTCGCACCTGGTTCGCTATCTCAAGCCGCTCTATCACGTCGGCTTTCTGGATAGCGAGTCTGTAATCATTCCATAATTTCTACTTACTCATTCATTTTCTCTGCACATGCTTTGCGGCGGCAGTGTTGGCGTGGAGATTCTTCACAGCTGCACAGAAGACGTTCTCTGTCCTACCTGCACCAACACTTGCGGCACAGTCTGTCAGACAACAAATTCGGATACTTGAATCTGCACAAATGTGAGTCGTAAGCTCTGCATGTCCAGGGCTACCCGGCGCGGTACCGGAATGTGCATTGTGGCTGGTAGCATGCCATGGCATCCCGAGCATACCAACGTGCATGTAACTCACCTTGGTTGACAGCATGTAGCGAGTCAGGAACAGAGTATAAACTTGTCAGGGTCCATAGGGACTTCTCGAAACAAACCCTCTTTGCAACATCCACACCAATGTGAGAGACAACTTGCACATGCAAACGGGTAACAAGATAGCGCTGGGGATCAACAAGAAAACCAAATATACATGTCTAAATCTCCAATGCCTTGGTCTCCTCACAGCTTTGAGCCTGATACTTCTATGCATCTTATAAATATTCTCGCAAGGAATCTCCACACACAGTTTCTTGAGCTCTAGCACGAGCCTTGATGTACTCACGGCTAGCCTCATAGAAGGACCCCCGTCAGGAACACTCATGATGTTTGTCATCGCCACGTCCCAAGCACCTGAGCTGCAGCTGTGTGCTTGCCAGTGGACAGCCCCTGGGCATAAGAGCTGTTCTGTAAACTATTCACAAAGAGCTGCATATCTTTCTTCACCTCCTCTTCCTGCGCTGCAGTCAGCGGTGCTTTCTGATCCAGGGCAGACTGCACAGCCCCTCTCATCTGCACAAACGCAAGCAGATGTCTTGGGACGGGTGTGAGTGGTGGTGCCTGGTTCATGTCTGCCACGATGAATCCCACCAGACACAGTGACCTCATGCTCTCACGCGAAGTAGCAGATACGTACCAGATCCAATAGCTCCGGCACCACAGATGAGGCGCAAAGGCTTCCCGAAACGCCGCCGCCCGAAAATGAGTTTATCGCTGCCGCCTGGCCCACTCTGCGGCAACACACCACATAGTGAAACACCACGCAGAAAGATTAACACACGATTACAGACCTGATGTATACAAGTGAGCAAAGTTAGCTGCTCCAAACCAAAAGTTCATCGTTTCTGCACCTGACGTACATGTGTATCGGCTTTCACCCAGCTGTCTTCCATTTTCCCCCCAGCATATATTTGCGTTCTGCGTACAGGTGGTCACTGGGTGTGCTTCCATGCAGACACATGAAGTAAACTTGACGTTCGATGGCCCCACGAGCTAAAGTTCCTTAGTGTCAAAGGTGAACTTGTTATATTTTCGGGGAAGGCAGAACACAGAGGCTGTCACACTTGGCAGCTTTCTTCTCCTTCTTCAAATCTGTGCCTTTCTCTGCTCCCTTCGCCTCACCCTTCACTTTGACCTCCTCGACTGTGTCCGCTATGCTCTTGAGGTCTTGCATAGAAGAAAGGCTCCTGAGGTCTGTGACGCTGAAATCCACCCAGTGAACCTGCTTACCACGGCCCTCAAGGTGCTTCTGCAGCTGATCTGCAGTTAATCTGACTGTCTTGGTGTTTGTGATCGGATGGATGAGGAAAGGGCCACCCTTTAGGTTCTTGTCAAGCAACAAGATGACTCTGGATGCAGTGGGGCAGCATGCAGACAGCGGGTTGGCAGATCCAGGCAGCACTTTCAACGTTGCTTCCATGGCCTCTGCTGGCGCCATTCGTAGTTCGTTCTTCTTCAGCCCCAGCCGGATACCAAGCTCTTTCTCAAATGGGATGGTGGTGGATTGCAGCGCAGTGCATAGGAAGAACCTGCTTCGGTTATCCTGCACTTCTGATCCATAGTTTGATGGAGGATTAACGATCAGGAAAGATGCTGCGTACGCAAGGAAAGCATACGCAAGGAACGCTTGTCAGCTGATGTGGCAAACAAGGAGGTGCACAGAATGTGTCCCTTTAGATACCTGTGGCCATACTCTGTACAGCGAAATCTTGATCATATACATATTCAGAGCGTGCTGAGGGCTTTGTGTTTGCATTTGACTGCGACATGAGCAGAGCCTACCTTGAGGAACAGGTTTTTGGTCACCCTGCTGGAATCTTCGCATCCCAGCTTCTTCATGACGTCAACCTGCAGAAAATGTTGAGCCTGTGAGACATGAAAGCACGTCATCTGATGGTATTGGTGCGTGTTGCTGGCATGGGCGAGGACAGAATCTGAAGAGCACCTGCGCAGCAGCTGTTGGTACCGGCTCGTGCTCAAACACATTCTCTTGTGACAAACCAAGCTCGGCGACTGGGTCAGTATCTGCTGCGGATGAAGTCATTTACGCAGTGTTAGGAGTGGAAGTACGGCGGAAACACAGCGACGCTGACAACTCGGCCAACAGCGTACCACTATACTGCTGTCCCGCACGACTGTTCTTGAGCAGCATATCTGGAGCAGCAGCTGACTGTCATGTTCCTGAAGCAGCATGCTGTTGGCTTTTGAGCATGCATTGATACACAGATATCTGTGAATTTTGCCCTTGCAACGCGTTGAAGCGATCGCTGTGGCGCGCTAGAATGGGTATCAGATACGCTTGATCGTGTGCGAACACGGGATAGTTCGAGTCTGAGCACAGTGTATAATCTGCCCAAGCGTGAGAGTGACGGTGTGGTGCTTGTCGGAGCAGCGAAACACTACCATCACGCCCGTGATAGGTCCTGCTGTAACTTAAGGCGCAGAACTGGCTTTTGACTTCTTCACTGAATAGGTATCTCGCAAGATGAGCAAACCAAGGCCCCCGCAGGTACGTACTTGCCCAACAACATCCGTGACATTTCGCACTGCAACCTTCTGCGTGCGCGAAATTGCGTTACATGCTGTGGTGGATTTGTTCCTGTGAGTGATGCTCCGACCCAACAGCGTGTTGCTGTCAGAGCCAGCTCACGTGCTTCCTGAGTTTGGGCTGCGTACATGTCGAGATAGACAACAGCCACCTACATGTATCTCGTACCGATGCTGTGGTGGTTGCATGGGTGTAGTATATAGCAACTGGCTGTTGCTATCTGCGTTCACAACTGTGCACAGTGTTCGACAGGCTGTTGGACACAGCGCACGGCTGACGCGTTAGTTCTTTTAACTCAAACTCTGCGGGCACAAATTTCCTGTTTTACTGGCATGCAGGCACAGTATCCTGTGCAAGAAACCATGGGCATGCCCGCTCATGCACCACCAGGTTCCCCTGCAGCTGGGCATTCTTCGATAGTATTTGCGCCCATCCCCAATCAGATGCGGGTGTATGCGTTCCCTCAGGACGTCTGCGGTTGCTGCGAAGATGGGGAAACTTGCCTTACAGCCTTCTGTTGTCCATGCTGTGCACATGGCATCCTGTGCCATGACATCGAAGAGCAGGGGTACAGTACCCACTGCTTGATATGGTGCATTGCCACCTTGTGTATTGGTGGCTGTGCTCCCCCACTACTTGGCACCATGGCGCGAGTACGTCTGCGAGATAAGTATGGGCTGGCAGGAGACAAGATTGAAGGTGCTGCACTCTCCAGCAGTGATTACTGCGTGTTTGAGCAATACAACATGCTTTATGTGAACTTCGGTGCTTCCATTGAACCAGACCACTGCATCAGCACACCCATTCAGAGCTGGAAATTAAGGATTCTGGGAGTGACTTCAGGTTTTATCAAGTAATTTAAAATACTTAAGAACAAAAAGTTTCTGCAGAAGACCATGCCTGTCTTCTTTGACAAGCACGCCTGAGTGACTTTATGTATAAAATTCTAAAACTTTCTCTGGACGCTTTCTGCGGTGCTCAGGGTTCCCAGTTTCCTTTTCTGCATGCATTCGCACTAGTGCGTGCGTTTGGATGCAGTATGCTTGAAGTGTGTCAGAGGAGCCACCGCAAGTGGTGCCAGAGGTATCAAGGCCACTTGACGTGGCGTTACATCCGTCAGGTTGACTGTACAGGTTCAATCGTTACCACCCAGTCACATCGTCCACATCCTCTACAACCGAAATTTTGCTCTAACCAAAGTGTCAACAGTCCACAATCAGCCCTTCATGGCATTGTGGGTCCGATGACATCTGTTGACCTGTGCCTCACACCATCATTGATTGGGGTCAGCAGTGGCACTGCCGTGGGCAAAGCACCTTCCAGAACCTTGGGATATAATTTTTTTAACCCAGAGACTTTAAAATATGTTACAATGCTTTGAAAATACCGTACAGTAACTTATTTAAGAGGGCACGCATGATTTTAGACGTCATTTAATGAAAAAAGAATACAGTCTTAAAATATTGTTGCAAGGTGCTTGAAATATATTTACGGCTATAAGCGTGCGAGCTCATGCAAAGACAGAGGCGTCCTTCACCCTCAAAATACAGGACCCTTGAAATATAGGACTGGCAGACAACGTGCAATACCACCGCGACTGCCTTCGGCGCCAGCATGAAGGTGGCCCACTCCCCTTCGACATCGCTCCGCGCCACTGTGCACTGCATCAGGCCAGCCACACACAGCCCCCCCCTTCCCTCTGTTTGTATCTGACTTCTTCAGCAAATCTAGTCAGGTTCTTAGAACCCATTCCACTCCAGTACAGCTTGTAGCATGCACGCAAGCAGAGCAGTGGCGTACCTTAGCTGCGTTGATGATGGCAAGCCGCACCTCTCCCTTTTGTCAAAAAACACGTCACTTTGTCTCACGAAGTTTGCTGTGCAGACTGCTGCCTGCACTACTTCTGCCACCCGTGCGCCACCGCACAGGAGCTGCGCTTTCTGAAGTCTCTCGGGCGCCTCAACCTGGCCGCAGGTGGCGCAGGGGCCTACCAGCCTCTCAGGGTCAGCCACGTCGAAGCCATGCCAGCCCCCGTTGGCACACACTCTCGGGTCTGAGATCCTGCCTGTTGTTGTGTGTTGCAGGAAGAGTAGGTAAGTCGTTGTGTAAGTGGTCTGAGATCCTGCCTGTTGTTGTTGTGTGTTGCAGGAAGAGCAGGTAAGTCGTTGTGTAAGTAAGTCGTTGTGATGCCTCCTGAGCCTTGTTTCTGTGGTTGGAATGTTCGTGTTTGTGATTTGGCTGGTAGGTGTCTTGCTTGTGGTCACTGCATGCATGCACAGAGGGAAGGCGTGCTTATGAGTCGCAGCATAGCATAGTCAGGTAGCAGGGCGATCTGTTCTCGTCTGATATAACGAGAACTGCAGCGCTGCCATGTGTGTCGAGTGCTTTGTACTAGTCTATCTTTTCTACTTGTAGCGCTTCGGTCAGGTGGGCATGGGCGATGGCCACTGGGGAATGAAGCAGCGTTCCCATGTACTGGTTGGCTGCCTGCCAAGGTCAGCACTGAGTAGGGGTACACGTTCTGATCCGTTGTGGGAATGATGACTCTCATGCTCAGGTGACTAGTACAGGAAACAGTCTGCTGCATTGCTGCTCTGACGAAGTGGGTGGGTTGAATGAACATGTATGACCTTTGCGGCGGGCTGTTGAAAGATTTGGTTACAGGAAGAATTGGAGTAACTTGCAACTCGACAAACTTGCCATCCAGTCTGTGAAAGAAGCCTGGTCTTCAGGATGAGGATCAAACCCTCCTGACCTAGCAGGTAAAATACAACGCGTGTGAAGCACTTGTGCCCTCAGGCCAATTGATTGCTGGTTGCATCGCTCGTACTGCAACCAGCATTGTACGAGTGTTTTGTCTTTTCATACAGCATAGCGCATGTCAGTTGCAGTGCCAAGCCATCTGTGGCTACTTATCCTCCCCTTTCCCCTTCCACGCTGCAGCTCTCTAAGGGGGAGCTGCAGCGTGGACCCTCCTCTGCGCAACACTCTCGTCCCCCCAGCGTTCTCTCTCACGCCAGCTGCACCCTCGTACTCCTCCGGCGCCCCCCCTCTCCTGGCTCCTGATTAATGACCCCCTCCCGCTCAGGTGTCCTGCTGTGGGCCCTCCTCCATGCGGGGGCGCCACCTGGCGGCGACTCGCCTGCTGTGTGCCCCCCGGCAGTGAAATCTGTTCTACGGTGCTTTATCATTCTGGCATTTATGTGTGCTGCGTGTGTGTACGTGCTTGCCCCTGTGCCTTTGATGCGGATGCGTTTTTCCTCTGGTTGCTGCGGCCAGGTCTGTGTTGTGTCTTCGTGCATTGGATCACATTGTAAGGTTCAGCCTGGTCTAGCCTAGAATATTCTGGAAGGTTTCTGCAACTAGGTTATGTCATGCAATTAGCTGCACACTGGTCTGCACCTTGAGCGCTTGTGAAATGGTGAAAAGGAGTCTGACTCGTCGACTCTTGGAATGGACTCTTGGTTTAATTTGGAAGATTAGTAGCTGTTCTGGATTGTAACTTGCACCCATCTTGTTGGAGTTCTCACACCCATCACAGGGTCCTGTTCTGGGCCTCCACACGTCATCACATCTTCACACGTCGACAGCCTTGATGCGTGCTGTTGCGGTTCGGTTCTGTCCCAGCTGTATGTAATCTGTATCCTTCTTTGCTGCACCACTGACATGGAACTGCCACTGCTAACCTTGGACAACCCTCCAATCATGCACCTGGACAGAGTGAACCTTTTGCAACCATGACAGGAAGCACGTATTGCAACTGTGTGATGTGTCGGCGGCTCCAACATTGCAGGCTGTGACATGCATTTAGGGCTCGCAAACCTGCACCAGTATGCCATGAGTACTCGCGTGAGCAGTGGCCAACAGATTTGAACAAACCAAGACCTGGCTGAGCATGTGCTGCTTGATACGCATGGCCCTTGTGCAGGGATTACACGCTGATTGAATTCACAGACAAAAGAAATAAAAGCAGGTACTAGGGCTGCGTTAGTGGCAGGCACCAGATGTTATAGATGTACAGCACCGATTTCTCTTATGAACAAGACCACAAGCTAGTCTGCCCTCATCCTAGCAGCCTTACAGGTTCTCAAAACCTGCCATTGCATGTGCACGAGCTCCCTTATTTCACAGTGCCGTGCGGGGCACAAAATGCACACCAACTGCCCAGCCACTAACATGTGCACTGGCTATCTACTAGACGGAGAGTGCAGAGGGCAGCATCATCTGTTGAAATGGACTTTTTCGATGATGACAGCTTACAGGATTAGGGCGCCATCTGCTAGACTGTCTGGCAGTGACACGCCAGGAACTGGCCTCACTTGGACATCCAGCCAACTGACCTTAGGGATGGGGAATTTGGGACAGAAGTTAACATTTGTCCAGAAATAAGAGGGCAAGCTCATCATGGTCGACACCGCTGCATGTGCACCGTAATTTTCAGTTTACAACATATCATTCACAGTGAAACTGTAGTGATCAGATGCCTCGACAATCACTGATCAAAGAAATAGCAGCTCCTAAAGTACAGAAAAATCTGAAAGTCATACGAGGATGAACGAAAGTTGCTTGGGATGCAGCAATGTATGGCCCGAGTACGTAGCAGCAGAGCAAGCACATTGCACGTGTGCGAGCACATGGCATGTGGCAGAGATCACACCTGACACGAGTGCAGCGTTGTATTCAATGTTGACCTCGCTCGATCTCAAATCCAGATGGCTGTCAGTGAACTCATCATACAGATTCGGACCCCCAACAAGTGCGCCCGGCAGCGTGTTTGGAAACTGGAGATTGGGATTGTTCCAGGTGGCCCCAGTACAGTTTTGGCGTTCTTCCACGAATGCACATGATGCTCCGCGGTGATGCGGCCTCAGGGGTGGTTTGTTTCCCCAGCCTGTGATGTAGGACCGCCCACCCTCACCCATGATGTAGTTCATTTGCTGGCGAGCGGCACAGCGGGCGTGGTGAGCCCAAACCACCATGTGGGCATCATCTGGGGTTGAACCGAAGCGGTCCATCATGTCTGCGGTGCGCATTGCAATGTTGGCCATGTTTGCGGCATTCCTCAGCGTTCCACCTTTCGCATCTGCGGCATACCACAGGCCCTTTCGGGAATACGACACTGCATCTGAATCAGCAAACATCTGAGAGTCAACCCACTCTTGCAGACCTCCCAGCCATGTGGTTTCAGAGTTGGGGTTGGCCTCGAGCAGGATGAGTTTGGCATCCTGCAGCGGATTGCTCCAGCCTAGGATGGGGTTGATCTGCTGTTCGCGCGCACGAGTGTGGAAGGAGCTGGCTGCTGCCTCAAAGCTTCCTTCTCCTGTCAAGCGGAACATCCAGGCTGCTGCAAGCATCATGTGGGCTTCGGGCACCTGCGGGCACGCCATCACCTCAGCTACTGTTCAACAAGGCTGGTGAAACAGCTACAACTACTCAGTGCAGCTACTCAGTATACCTACGCAGTATAACTACTCAGCTTTACTTCTGAATTGCATCTGATGGCAGTGTGTTCTTGAAGGCGGCCTGCAGTCCGCGCTCTGAGGATCACATAGCTCGCCGATCGCATCATGATCGTATGATTTACGCTCTGACAATAAAACATAATTCCATACAGCCTTCGTACCTCAGATGGGTAAGTCTGCTCCAACTGGGGATCCACGCGGCTGTAACGAGTGCCAGTCACCAGCGTCATCCAGCTGTACAGCTGCCGGGCATGCCGAATCATGAGGCCAGCATAGACTGGGTCCTGCTCCCTGAACAGGATGCCAAGAGCCGCGAAGGCAGAGCAAGCTTCGGCAATGAGGTCTGCACCACCAGTTGTGGCATTCAGTTCAATCACAGGACGATTGACATTTATCCCATTGAACTGCTCAGGCACCAGAGGGCGGTTGGCAGCGATGAGTTGGTCTGTGGCACGATCGCCAACCATGGCAACGAGGGTGGTGTTGGTGATGTGGATCTTCTCAAGGTACCTGGCTGCATGTGCAAGCTGGCGCAGGCCATTCGTGTAGATGGGTTGCTCCTGGTAGCGGACTGCCTGGGTGACCTCCTTGTAGGTGATCAGGTTCCACGCCAGCCTCCACACCTGCATGCGCGCTATGCGAATCAGATAGGGCACCATGCTACGTCCCAGAAGCCTTGAAAAAGCACTACGTTCTTGAAAACTGCCCTTCGCGCACACAAGAACTCGAAAATAATTGTGGTGTTGCATTCGTGACGGTTTCCGCGCATGGCACGTTGCTGCGTGATCGTGCCGAGTGCTCCATGCTCAATATGTGGTGGCTATATTGGAATGACCTCGGCGTAACGTTTTTCTGCAGTAATTTCGTCCATACATGCCATGCTTGGTGTACAATTTGGCTTGGTGCGTGTTAATGCGGACGGATACGTCGCCTGTACGACACAGCTTGCTGTGCATAGTGCGAGACAGATTTGGAGGTGCATTCCGTCACCATATACGGATTGATCCCCATTGCACACTGAATATGATGACGATACACTTACATGGTTATAGAGTAAGTGCCTACGGCGGTTTTGACTGCGATTCTGTTCGGTGCCTGAAGGTCCACACCACTGCCCACACCGCAGGCCCACACCACTGCCCAGGACGCTGGGAGTTATACTCCGTAGGACATAGCTGGTCCTAGCTGAAAACAAAGATTTTCTCCTAATTAAGTGTTTGCGACTGTTCGATTGAGCTTTGGTGCGCGACAAAAAGCTACAGAGCCATCGGAAGGTTGTGTGGGGATGCCTGTTCGTCACACATGCTCCACGTCAGCGCGTGCCATTTCCATAGAGCGATATAAGAACATTATTTAAGGCTTTCTAGGGACCTAGCGGGGGTATGGTGTTGGTCGACGAAACCGGTGTGTTGTGTATGGACCGATTTTCGTCTGGGACGCAGTACATGCTGGTGCATCGCAATGCATGCAGGACACAGACCAACATGGCAAAAGTGCTCCTGCCACGACAGAGCTGGACAAATTCAATCTTGTGAGAGGCCCACCGTTGAGCAGAAAGACATGCTGAGCTTGAGGGAGCCTCCTCCATCGTGCCAGCCACCGCTCAGGTCACGGCTGACAGAAGCGCCGTCGTTGACGTAGGCGTCACCACGCCATGGGATGCGGTTGGGAGGCGTGGAGTTGGTAATCCTGCCCGACTGCTGCGCCTCGTAGAACATCCAGCCGCTGCCAAGTAGTGAGACAAGGTCTCGTTCAAAGTTGTCAGAGTTCAGCTTGAACCTCGGAACCGGGCCTACATATCATACTGAATCACCAGCAGAACACCAACATATCTCGTGACTTGCCCACACATAACTGGCTCGAAACCTGTAACGAACAAAACCTGACGACCTGTGAACACGACAGCCTGAAGCATATGCGCTTGAGCAGCGAAGGCGCACCAAGGTTGCGGGTGAGTGGGTAAGCTCCGTTTGCCCCATTAACCAGTGACGCATCATCCTGGCTCTCATCGAATATGCGGCCCCAGAATTGGCGGCGCACAATCTGTGCCTCATCTGTGGCTGGCAGGGGACGGCTCTTGCTGCACACAGGGTGCTCCAACAGTGCACCATCAGAGAGAAGGCACTCCATCCAGCTGTTCGTCTTCTCCAGCAGGCCTGCGAAGAGCACTGGCAGGGCCGCATTGTTGCCCAGAGATACTGCAGTGGAGTTGCCGCCACGTGTGTTGCGCGGATTGTCAGTGAACTGCACCACACACAGAGTGACATGCTGTGGCTAACCACTCACCATACTGCATGCCACAAGGAAAGCATGGGGGATGATTACAGAATAACGTTATTGTGCAGCACTGCGAAAGACTGGGGGGCACATTCTGCAGCATTAGCATGACTGGCAGGGACAGCACCGATTGCCTACAGGGATCGTATGGAGGTGTAACCATACCTGAGGCACCCAGAGAAGGCCTCCCTCAGGGATGTGGAAGTCCGGGGTATCTGAGCTGCCAGTATCCTGAGCACACTTTTCTGGGTACGTGGGGCAGGAAGCAGTGCGATGTACGAGGCGGTTGTACCCTTTGTTCTGATTGATGCCCTGGATGAACGACTTACGCTGCCAGCCAGTGCCGACTAGATACCGAGCCTGCTGCTGCGCAAAGCACTGGAATCCACGCTCAAACTTCTTGTCGAACAGCTTCCAGCCCTGCACAGAACCACCATCACAACCATCGACTTGTTGGCTTTAGATACACTCCACTGGATCTCCGCCGTGATCAGCTGCCCGGCCAGATATGCGAAAGGCTGGCCTGCTACCAAAGAGAGGCTACAGGATGGGACAGAACATGCGAATGTGCGCTGAAAACCCCCACATAAGGTATGCTTAGACTCCTTGCTGCTATCCGTCCAGCATTGGTAGCCTGAGCTGCCGGAGGATTCGTCAGTATGGTACAAGAATCATACACAGCTTCTGTGGCTATTTAGAAGAACCGCACCTTCATCTTGATGGAGTAAAGCTGGGCAAGAGATGCGGCCATGACGGTGTCACCAAGCAGAGGTGACTTCTCAGCGAAAGCTCGACCGAACGTGGTGTACCCGACCTTTCCGGAGCAGATCCAGTCCCAGATGAAAGCCTGCGCTGGCGCATGGAACTCCCAGTTGAAGGTGTTTACTGCAGCGTGAACAATGCCCATGTTCAACACGTAGTCTTGGTCGACCACATGTGTGTTCTCCTCAATTGCCGCGTCATGCATAGAGTCTACCATATCGGTGTAGTACCTGCTGGCCAGCTCCTGGGGCAGGTACTGTGCAGTAGCTGCGCGGTACATCCAGCTTGCCTGCAGTGTGCAATTTCACATGTGAGAGAATGTGAAATCGCATCACAGGGGTGTGACAACTCATACAGACCCTGCAGTTAGCAACTTTCTCATGAGATATGGTTGCCATTGCAAGAGTAATGATGGCTCCCAATCAGAAGCGGAAGAGCTGACAGGCAGTGCAGTGCCAAGTCCGTCGCACACTCTGATATCACACAGTCACACAGCTACTCAGATGTGGGGGCTGCACCGCCCACAGCCTGTCATCATAGAAGGAATCAGAGTGCCAGAACTGTCTGGGATGCTCCAGAACACCCTTGATGGACATGGTGACGTTGAACAGAGAGCGAGCGATCAACATGTTGTCGCTGACGGCCTTGTTTGCAATCCTGCCATGCTTGTGAAGGAGCATTGTTGCGGAGACGATGCCGGCAGTCATCTGCCCGGTGAGATCAATGGGCGCTGCCACACCCCCCGTGTAGAACACAGGCTCCTCAGTCTGCACATCACAGCATCTGGAATGATCTCAGGGCAGGGTGTCAACGATGACCACAGAGTCTACAAGTGCATCACAGAACTGCATCTAATGACACGCTAGACACGCATGTCACAAGTAGTTGGTGACAAACCGTGACATCTTCTGGGCGGAACCAGCGCCTGCGCTCTGTGAAGATGTCACCGACCTGATACACATATATGTCTCCTTCACCGTTGCCGTACTCGGTAGGGTCCTTGATGTAGCAGTTCAGAAGATGCTTGAGGCCGTGCTCCACCATGGCCAATCCTTCCGACTGCAGACAGCACACACGATTGCCATATCACAGAAAACTACTCAGCTGTGAGTGAATGCGATGAGGCATGATTAACAATGGGGGTCACAACAGATACTTGCACATGACCTGCAGCGACTCCATCGAGGGAAGAACAGCTCCTGAACTTTGGTTATGGCATCAAAGAGGGTGATGGGGGGCTAGAGAGCAGGAGGAACAGCAGGCAGCATAGAGGGCGACACCATGCGTTGTGCATCACGCTCATACGGTCCGGGCAGATCAAGCATTGCCCATGCTAGGTTGGCAGTGGTGAGAGCATTGCTCTTGGTCATCTTTACAGGGCCCCAAGGGCCATCTTCATAGAAGCCTCCGGATAGATCTGCGCTTTCGTTGAAGCTGGGCAAACTGTACTGTGGACGGTACTTGCTGATAACTCCTGCTGTGCCATCTATAATCGTGTTTCGATATTGCAGCCCGCTGTCCATCCGGTAGTCAATTGGGAAATCAGCTGGAATCTTGCCAGACACTTGAGTCTGCAGATGCACCAAAGAAGCGTGGACATTCAGCGGCTGTGCACAATAAACTGCGCATGATGGCGATAGCCAGAGCACCTGTGATAACCGGTGCGATCTGTGTGTGCTAGCAGACAATCCTGCTTCCATGAAGTACGTAATAAAGAAATCGTCAGGGAAATGATCTTGAAAATGAAGGGCGAGGCAGGAGAACTTCAATTACATGTGCGCACCTGGAGGAACCGGACGCTACTGGAGAGGGGTTTCTCAAAGTCCACATGGCGGGGGTACAGCAGCCACATGAGGATGACAGCGAGGGCAGAGGATGCGGTGGTGAGCAACATCCCTGTCTTGCACCACGACACCATGAACCCACCGGGACCAAAGGCACTGTAGAACAGCAGGTTAACATGGGGGATTGTGTTGAAGATAAGCCAGCACAGAGATATACCCTGTGCAGCATTCACAGAGATGCGGAAGTTGACGACGCCCAGAATGAACGTTACCATGTTTACCAACACGATGAGGATGGAAGGTCCGAGGACCTTCAGAGATGCGTTGTGGGCAGCTGCACCCTTCAGGGTGGTCTTGAAAACCATGGTGCGGCCCATGAGGGACTTGACGGGTGTGAAGATGGAAGCTTTGAGGTATGGCCAGAACAGAATGACAGACGAGTTGTTTGCAAGCCACAGTGCCTGCATGTATGCGCTCACCTAAGCTGCGTCCATGGACCAACCATATCTGTACCATAGGCACTGCCTGAACATATGGTGTGAAGACATATGCTGGTAGTAGCACACAAATCACATTTCCAATGGGTTCTTCATTGCACTTGTTTCAAATCACTATCCTCCTATCAGTCCCGTCGATGTTACACATCCTTACTCAACCAAGGCTGACTGGCAAGCACGACAATAACACGCAATTTATTTATTATTATTAAGCAGTACCTGCAAAGAAACGCAACCGGTTCCTTCCGGAACAATGCTGGTATGAAGTAAGTTTATCACATCTGAGATATTGCAAGATTCGGAATGTGACGCAGCGCCTGGTACCTGCTTTCGCACATTCGTTCACACATTCTGTGCGTCAAAGCACACCTTGTAATGGCTCCACGACAGACAGTAGTACGAGAGCGCGTTCAGAGCCCCGAAATACGCGGTAATGCCGACGACGGTGTAGAAGTTGAGGGTGATGGGAAACCAGCCGATCAGAATCGTCAGCACAGGCACGATGTTGAGCACGATGACGGAGAGACCTGTCGAGAGATAGGACACGCATGTGGACGAGTAAGCCAACCGATAGAACAGGTTGAGGCGGTTGTCGAAAAGTGGACACTCTCGACTCCAGAAGACCTGGAAATGTCCCTTAGACCAACGAGAACGCTGCTGGAAGGCCTGCTGTGTGACGTCAGGGGCCTCACCAATGGCCAAGTATTGCTGCACGGCAATCACTCACTTCACAAACATCTGCCACCTCCGGAGTTCGTCACAAAGTTTTCAGAGCTCTGTGCGAAGGAAATGCGAAAATAACCATTTGAGTGCACCCAACACAACTTCAACACTCAAGACAACACCTATCAGCAACAAGGAGAGACGTACGTTCACATATCGGCACCGGTATCCAAGTTTCTTGAACCGCATTCCCAGCGCCCAATCCTCAGTCACAGAGTTCATGGGGAACCAGCCGGCTTGATGGAGGGCGCGAGACCTCAAAATCATATTGGTACCAGTGAGGGAGATGAAGCCGAGGGCGTCCATACCGGGCTGCATCATCTCCCAGAAATGCACATTCTGATGGTTAAACACGTCGCAGTCGGGAATGACGTTGTACATAAGCTGGGGGGATAGAGCAACACCCACATCATCACCAGAGTCTATGTAGCGCAGCATGGTAACGAAGAAGCCCTTGGAACACGTCTGATCAGCATCAAACAGGCACATGAGTTCGTTGACGGGGATCTTCATGAGTTCATCAGGGTTTTCGGGGTCCACGATATCAGGGTACAGCTTTGTGAGGCAGAAGTTCAAGTTCGCAGACTTTCCGTTGAGCTGCTTCTGGCTCTTGTCTCGACCAGTCACGTACTTGACCTGTAGCACTTGCAAGAGTTAGCTTCTACGACTGTGATGAGGCATCCTAACAGTTACATGTACGCACACCTTTCTGCACCAGTGCCTGCCACACATGGCAGTACCACACAATTGAGACCCAGTCACGTCGGTCTGCGAGTTACTGCGCACAAACTCAAAATAGGAAGATGTCTATTGCAGGGGTCCAGGTGCTGGATGCACACCTCAGGATCATTCATCCGCTGCACCCAAGCCAGTTTCTTTTCATCGTTGCCGTCATCACACACATAGATCACTAGCTTCATACCAGGAGGCCGGTCTGCACGCTTTGATGCCAACACCGTACGCTGGATGATCGCCAGAGACTCTTTGTAACAGGGAATCATCACCCTGACGTTGTACATGCGGCGGAAAGGTGCTTCTTTGCCTGTCTCACGGTCAGCAGGTGGGAACACATCTGTGTTCACAGGCTTGGCAAACAGCCAGCAGCCATAGAAGATCATATTCAGACCGCCCAGCATTTCCACGACCAGAACGATGTATGAGTAGATGATGAGAGGCAGTGTGAGGCCCCCCATACCGTGCCGAACACGCACATATGCGTACAGCACCCATGCAAGGATGAAGGCGATGTACAGAAGCATGGGAAACAGCTTCACACGGACCATGCGCTTAGCACGGCGCTCTGTGTCACGCTCCCTCAGATAGTCACTCTGCACACGTGCACCGAGTACAGACCGTACAGCCAGCACCTGGCGAGCATCACAGAAGAGCATGTTCCACATGCATAACACTCAAAACACTGCACATGAAGGAGAAAGGCTGCAGGAAGAGAAGCAGCATGTGCGTACTTGTGCGAGGAGGGGCACAGCAGAGGCACCAACAGGGTCTTCGATCTCTTCCTCTGGACCCTGCTTCATAGGCTTGCGAAACTCTTCACTCTTGGTGTCACTGTTGTCACTACCCTTCTTCAGAACATTATTATCCAGTTCTGTCAGCGCATCCATGGTCAGCGCCTTGGAAGCAGGTGCGCTGTATTGGTCATTGAGCATGGCATACGCACTGCGCAGGTTGTCCTTGGCATCGAGATGCATCTGGAGGAGCTCTTCGTCGTTTACCTGCATACATTCAGGCCCACTGTGTGCAAGGAACAAGCTCCTGTTGCGAACTATCGGAACAAAACTGCATCATGACCGAGCTCACCACAGGCGGACACATGCTATACCACAATCACAATTCATACGTAGCAGCTGCTGTGCAAACAGGATGGTTATTCGAAGATTACATGAGGCTTGTGATGTGTGGAAGGAGCGCACGTCCTCTGCTTGGTCCTCATACTGTGGCAGTGCACCAGAGGTGTGGTACTCTGAGCGTGTCATGTACGGAGTGGTGCCCAGCAGTCGCTGCAGTTCTGCAGAATTGCGTGCAGGGTCATGGTGTGCCAGAAGGTGCTTTGCACGGTCAATCAGAACCGAGAGCTCCGCAGTAGCCGCCTGCAATACATTGGCCATTCGGTTACCTTGCAATAAAAAAGAAGTTTACAAAATACAGGTTCTTGGCTGAGCCTGCAAAGGTGTCGACCGATTTCTAGAGAGGCAAGTGGGCAAGGAGGCTGGCGCACCATCGATCCTGACACGCCACCACCAGCCTGTGGAATATCTGAGGCATGCAGGGCACGGCGGCTTCCTGTACGTTGGTGGTAGTGCCTATCCAACACGTTGCTCACCCCCCCAGTGCGCACGCTGGTTCCAGGGCTTGGTGGCTCATATGGCGCAGGGTAGCGTGATGAAGTTGGGCTGCGAGGCGCATGGCTTGGAGACTGTGCAATAGGGCCTTCCTCCTCCACATTGGGCTGAACAAACAAGCTATATTAGACGCGAGCAGGCCACATTGTCGCCTGGATTTCAAGGTGACGAGAAGGAGCACACCATGGCGTACATGTGACCCTGCTGATGTTGCTGCCAGTTGGGTATTCTGTTGTGGGTTTCATAACCCTGTAGAAGGACGTCCGAGTTGGTTTCTGAATTGTCAAAATCCGGGTTCACGTGGAATGAAACCACCGGCTCATCCTTCTCTGACTTTTGGTTGTACCATCGACCCAGAGCAGCACCGCTGCGACTCCCATCCACAGTGTTCGTGGTATCATCAACACCACTGTTGCTGTCTGCTGTGGTACCAAAGGTCACATCTTCGCTGCGTGCCTGGGGTGGTGGAGGGGCTGCAGCAACTACGTTGTTCGGACGCGACCCGGCGGCCTCAGCTCCACAAGCTGAAATGCTGGGGCCATTCGCGGAGTTCAGGAAGGAAGGGTCCTGCTGTACGGCCTCCTGCCGCCGCCCTTGACCCCCACCACTCATACTTGTCACCGGCCTTCCCTCAACTGTGCTTGCGGTCAGTTCAACAGCAAGGTCTTGGCTGCCTTTTGCTGCCTCCAAAACCCCTGAGGTTGGAGGAGGCCTCAGCTCCAGAGATTGCAAATTACTAGATCCCCTGCAAACATGAATCCTTTTCGAATCTCCCCATTCTTTGGCACCTGCTCATAAAATATCTATCATCCGCTCTAACTGGTTGCGACCAGAGCTAATAACCAAACGCATATGTAGACTCTGCTGGGTCTTGAAAGTTGTACAGATCTCTTTGGGGCCCTGTTTTTTCGAACGCGGCCCGGAATCGTTATTCAATTGGTGTGTGCGTGTGTGTGCATGTGGCAGTTAGGTGTGCGCACACAAAACTGGGCAGCGAACTGGTTAAACTCACCACGCGCACTCCCAGTTCAAAATGAAAACATTTTGCCTCATACGTGATTCCCTAATCGTACATCACTGAAAAACGCTTGTTCGGTGCACACATATGATGTGCACATCGGGCACCAAGTATGCAGACGCCTATCCACCAGGATGGACACAAGCCCACCCAAGAAAGACCAAAGGAGACAAGCGCTATGCTGAGCAGGTGACCTCCGAAATTAAGGCAGTTCAGACGCAACGAAGAAAGTCACCAATCCCATCCCAAACCACTACAGTGCGGAGGTAGAATCGAGCACGAGCGCAGTGTCGCAGATGGACCTCAAAAAGCGGGATGCGCCGTGTAGAAAATTTTGAGCGTATGTTATTCACCCGGATAAAGTCAAGTCGGCACCCAAGTCAAGGCAAGTCCCGACCCAGACAAGTCAAAGCAATTCACTCCCCGAGTGAAGGCAGACCAGCAGGGTCCGATGGGCAGGAATACGGAACATTACATCAATCAAACATGTAGCGGCGAAGAAATACACCAAAGGCGGAGGATAAACATTTGGCAGGCGCGGTTCTCACAACATATCAGCGCACGATGCCAGGTTCAAGTTCGAAATTGTACATCAGGCAGAACTGCTCCGCATCAGGACGATAAAACAGCGAAGCTATGTGATATACCAAGCTATCTGCTGCAACAGTCGGCCACAAGCGAACCGGATGTTGAGACACACCCGTCCAAACTTGCGGGACTGCAGACTGGCGAACCAGACTCGCGTCCCTCCATCGCTTCCGACCACCACACAGGACGACAACTCACAAGCAAAAACCGCAGGCGCCATGAGTACAGCTGTAATTCTCATACGTTGGCAAACGGCGCCGGAACTGCGCGAGGAACGCGGCCTGCAGCCGAAACAACATAGGTGCAAGCTCCAAGGAAGCAAAATGTATTGTGTACAAAACAACTGTTATGTGATATGGAGTACCGGAGAGCAGTAAATGATGTGAAGAATAAACTCTGCAACAAACAGTACCACATAGTATAACACCACACAGCGCGCGTCATATGCCATGCAAGAGCTTGTGCGTCACAGCGACATCGACATGTACAATCGCCCCGCAGATTGACTACCACACTTCTACTTGACGACATCAACTTTCGCGCACATGTACCTGAGGCTGCAATTTTGGGTGCGGGTGCGCGTGCGCGGTGATGTCAGAGCAATGGTGCCGAGATGATATGTAACGTTCCACTGCGGCAATAGATTTGTCAGCGCCTGGTACCTACCAAGCCAGACCCGTCCAACTAAACTAATTCAGCGCAATTCATCAGTGAGCAACAGGGTAGGTGGCCACGAAGGCAGCACAGGGAGACTCAAGAGGCTGCTCTTGCAAACAGGAAAAAAGTAGTCATACTCTGAACATCTTCACCTTTGGCTTGTGAAGTCTACACGTTCAAAAAAAAAGATCTACTTGGAACATCTTCATTCAGTAGGAAAGAACTGAACGCTACCTGAGCTGCACAGGCAGAAACAGTGCAACTGTCTCTAACAAACTGTCTCTAACAAACGCCTGGCAGTCCACTGTATGAACAGTAGGGCACACTTGCAGCTGAGACCGAAGATGTTTCGTCTCAAGTGCATCAACATGGGCAGATGTAGATGCTGATGGCTATTACAGCCGCAATAAAGTGCATAGTTGGGTACAGTAGATGAACTATGCTAACACCAGTGTGATACAGAACCGAAAGTTGGTCTAATGTGGTACATGGCATGGTGCTCAGAACTGCGCTTTGCACCACACATCCCTGCAGGTGCTGACCCTGCTCGTCCAAACAAGAGTCTAACTTCCCTAAAATTATGGACTTCAGTAATAGCAGCGACATCGGAGGAATGTACAGGGCTGCATTTCTGTGGCAATTCCAACTGCTGCAGCTAATGGGGCTCGTACGCGGCGCCACGACAACAGATGCACCAGGTCGACATGTCGTCTGGCTAAGTCTGGACTGATGACAAGAAAGGATTGTGCGGTGCAGTGCTCCCTTGTTTAGTTAACCAGGTATACCAGATGCACAAGATTAGGCCTGTGACCTCGACGCAAGAGTAACGCACCTTTACGGATGCCTATCAGCAAATAATCTCTCCTTCCTGAACCATGTCACCATCAAGATAGGGACTAGAGTGCAGTCGCTGGATTGCCCTCCAGGCGCAAAATCAGTACGAGAAAGAGCTGACCCTGCACACCAGCTCACGTTCTACTATTGTTCAAGGACTGCAGTTCAGGACGTCGTGGAACAGAATGTTTGACAATTGGTTGCGTGCGGGAAACGAGGCATTGCCCAGTACGGAGGTTAAGACTATGTCCTGTAATTCACTAGTTAGCACAAACATACAAACAAGTACTTATACTTGCTTCTGGCATACAAGAAGACTGGTCGCCGGGAGTTGGGGAAAGTAATAGCGTGCGGACACGAAATGAGATCTGTACCAACCTGCCACAATTAAGGACGTGCTCTGAAGCCTGAATGGCCTTGCCTAACACCCAGCCGACAGTTTATCAGGCTAAACAAGTGTCTGAAATAGTACGAGGGCGTAAAGATGAGACAAGCGAGTCCAATGCGCACCAGTTGTGCTGAACCTCCCATCCAAAAAGCATTTGGTCTCCTTCTCGCTTACAGTAACAGAAAAACACTGCAGGGATTCGCTACAGAATGCAAGATGTGCATAGAAGTCGCTGCCGTGTGTTTCAACGACGATGGATCGTGGATCACATGCACTTGACCTGTAGCTAACTGGCACCTATCTGTCTTGACCGGCAACGAACGCACAAATTGTTCACTACCTTCTTGACGGCTGAGTGTAAGGGTGCCCCACTAGACCATAGCCCGAGAAGGAGTCGAAGCAGGCATGGTGAATGGGATCGCTTCTGCAGTTTCCCGCATTATCAATTCAAATCATGCTAGGCGGCGCCGCTGCCGGTCAATGAGTGACTAACGAGAATCCCAGCTCGGATGACAGGATTAACGGGACATAAGATTTGTTAACGAGAGATCTAACTTGCCGAACTGCATCTTATTTGCACAGTACGTCTCTTCAGCAAATGGGTCAAACTTCCGTGGTTGTTCAGACATCTCTGAGAAAAGCATGTGCTTGCAATGTATTTTGCACAAACGCCGACGATTTTCGTCTGCTACAGAAGTAAAGACCTTGGGTTGCGGGTTCTCCAATCCTGTCAATGTAGAGTCTCTTAAAGAACTTGCCAAGTTTATACGGGTCTGCTCGTACACAATGCCCTCGGTGTGGCTGCTCCGCCAATATTGGCGCCTCTGCAGCTGCGACGCATGGGATCGTTTAGTCAGCACGAATGAATTCGCGAATGGGTATATAAGCTGGTTTCCATTGCGTCCCTCTTGCTTCTCTCTCTCTCTCTCTCCTGCGTACTGTCGATGTATGCACATGTATACGTGTCTGTCCGAGTGTGTTCGTGCAGCGTCCATAGAATATTTACAGCGTCCATAGAATACATTTACAAACCGGAAAGGTAGTAAATAGGCATGAACCCAAATAGCCAAAATCAACTAACACAAAACATCCACCACT